>PVJH01003186.1:0-148092 GCA_004026705.1 Nesogale talazaci
TGTTATTTGCAGGATGTTATAATCTACACAGTAAAATGCCTTCGCATAGTCAATCAAGTATAAATAAACATCTCTCTGGTACACTCTGCTTCCAGTGAAGATCCATCTGACATCAGTAATGATAGCTGAATTTGACTTGAATTTCTAGAAGTCCCTTGTCAATGCACAGCTGCAACAGTTTTAAAAATTACTTTCATTAACATTTTAGTTACATATAATATGTATTAGGATGGTTCTCAAGAGAAGGAAAGCCAGTGACACATCCATATATGTGTATATATAAGAAACACATTATATCAATAGAGTCGCTCACAGAGTTTTAGAAGTGTGTAAATCCAGTCCTGTTCAAGTCTGTGAGTCAGATGTTAATCTGAAGATTTTTCCTGAAGTTCATGGTTTCAGGGTTAATGAACTAGGTAAATCAGGAAACGGGGAGACTGAAATAGGCTGGTGGGGACTAAGGTCGATGAATTCTAGGTCAATAGGTGAGGTTGGAGGCATCAAAAGGATCCAAGGTGAGTGGGCAATAAGAGAGGCCACTGATAGCTTTGAAGGCAGTATGGTCGTCCATTGGCTCAGTTACAAAGAATAAGAGGTCCCTGAGTCAAATGCAGGATCCAGGCCAGCAAGGAGTGCGCCTTCACACAGAGTCTACTTAAATAGGAGTAGATCGCATCTGGAGAAACTTTCAATTATAGCATGCTAGTGACTTTAGTAAGAAGGCTGCAGTCCTATCTAATCCCCTCACAACTGCTTTCTTGGCCCCAGTAGAGATCATCATGGAGTTGTTTGTAGTATGTTAGATCACATCATGAGTGTGGTCTTAGCTATCAAACTGAGAACTCTGCCCAGTCAAATTTACATCACACCTGCCTACAAATGGCATAAATGATATTGTTCAAGAATTCCCACATCCTGTTAGGTCATCTCTTTAGGAATGGGCACAGATGTGGATTTGTGGGTTGGCCAGGCATATGTCTTTTACCTTTCTAGATATGGACTAGGGAATGCTTCCAGAGTTTCATCAATTTCTCAAAACATTTTGATTAGATTTCTGCAATTTCAACTCATAGCACCACTATGTAAGACAGAACAGGGCCGCTTCCTATTACATCAAGAAAGTAAACCCTATAAAATGTAAGAAAACCCTATAAGTGTAGGTCACAAAAACAATGTTCTACGAATATCCTACTTCATTGAATAGGGAGTGGGGTCTAAAAGTCTTCTGTGGGGCCATCTATTGCTCTCTCTGTGTGCAGAGAAAAGAAGAGCAGGAAAAAAAAACCTGAAGGCAGAGAGCAATTAGACCAATGAATGAATCGACCACATGGACAACAGTCTCTACAACCCTGAGACCCAAAGAACTAGCTGATGCATAGCCACTACTCCTAATTGCTCTGAAGGGATCACATTTGGAAATCCTAGATAGAATGAGAGAGGGTTGGTAAAAATTTAAAATCATAAAACAGAGTAGGCTACTTTATCAGATAAATTGGTAGGAGGACTTCAGGAAATGAACATACCCTTCTTGTTCAATTTTCAGCCACACAATAAATAGGTTTATAGAGGGAACAATAACATTAGGGAAGGAAGCATGCCTTAAACCAATAATATGCTATTCAAAAGCAAAGGGTGCAGTATTTAGCTAAGTTCAGGATTAGGACAGAAAACAGGGAGGAAGTGGAATAAGTGATGATTGTAGAGATTGAGGTTGAAGAGATGAAGCGAAATGAGTACTAACTAATGAAGTGAAGACTGACCTGCTTTTGAACCTTCACCAAATAGACAATTTGAAGGTGTTTTTATTTAAAGTAATTATCCATTTGAGAAAAAGAGTACCATTTACCCAAGGACAAAAATTCAGAAAGATTTGGAAGGAATGAAGGCTAGAAACAGGGAATACAGGGAAGATGTGACATATATGATAATACACTGTGGGAATTACAATTAATGATCTGAAACAATATGGATATGAATTGTGGAACAGAAAACTGATCTACTCTGTAAAGATTGCCCCCATTTCACAATAGAAAAGTTCAAAATAAAACAATAAAAGTCTTTTTTTCCCTCCTTTGTGTCCTACCACCCTTAGCATTGGTGCCGGAGAGATGTTTGCTCAACTAATGTTTATTAAACAAAAGGAAAAGGAGTTGTTACTATAAATGTAAAAATATTAAAAAACTATCCCAGTCACAAGTGTACATTGATAATTAGTGATTTACCATATATTATTAATATGATTCAAAGAAACAACTGGAAAGTAGACTACTGTTTCCTTTTAGTTACCATTTTGGCTTCCTCTTTGTATCAGCAGTGGGTAGTGATTAATAGCTATGGAATCTGGACTAAGATTTGAGTTTCAAAGTATGGTTTCATGGTCTAGTAACCAAGAGATTTTGAGCAGGTTACTTAATTTCTTTATGCCTCAGCTGCAAACCAATATTAATATTTATTTTTAAGCTATGTACACTATTTCAAATATGCAGTTCAATTACTTCTCCATGTAAGTAGTTACAATACCATCATCGTTGAGCAGCAGACTTTACAAGTTCATTTATAAACTCTGGTTTTGATTGTAAAGCCTCTTTAACGTTGGTCATCAACAACTTCATCTTCAGAGTTCTGAGTTTGGGAAATAAGTTTTGACACGAGCTCTTCAACAAAATGATAAATCTTCTGCTCAGAATCTCTCTCCAAGGCTGCTATCCAGCTATTCAATAGGGAAGAGAAGGGAGCATGGGCCAAGCACTGCACTACATGGAACAGAACACCGTACATGAAAGGGCATATAAACAGAGAATCGCTGTGATGTTAGCCAGCACGGGCCAAGCTGAGCGGAGAGGCAGCTTAGTCAGCTTTACCAGCAAGGTGAGACTCAAATAAGTCATGTCTATTTCATACAATCTAAGCACCCGTCATGACAAAGCCAAGAGCAATAACTAACCGAGGCAAACACGGCATTGCACCTGGCTCAAGTTATCTGCAAGAGTAATGTGTGGCCCCATTTCAAGTGATTCCAGTAGAACATGCTGTTCTCTGATGAACTTGTGATTTTTGGAAGACAAGTTGGACTACATAGCAAAATTTGAGATGAATATTACCAGGAATGTTAAAAAAAACAGGCAAGAAATCATTAATAGCTATATAACAGGAAGTATAGTAACTGACAATCAAACACGGTTTTTGTTATAATAATCAAAAAGAAAAAAAATGCTCCTGAAAGAGATGTGCAAGTCGAGCAAATTAAGCCCAAGAAGTTCTCAGAAGTCAAACAAGTATTACATGTTTAGAAAGAGCATTAAGATGTGGCAAGTGCTTGGGTAATTTAGGAATAAAAGCTCATGCCATGTAGGAAACTGAAGACTTGCTGTGAGCCTGGCTATGCGTGATGCTGGCTAAAGTGCTCTTCCATTCTGAACCTCTCTAAGTGCTCCCCAGTGGTCTGAAACCCTGTACTTCAGAACGCACTTTCCAAACATGTAAAGATCTAGATATCCTTAGTTAGAAAGAGCCAAGTTTCTGATGGATTAACCAAATTTCTTTCATGGGAAACATTCTGTCATAAAAATAACAATAGGGCTGAGCCCAGGTGGGGTAGTGTTTGAGTGCGGGACTGCGGTCCAAGGGCATAGCGGTTCAAATCCACAGCGGCTCTTCAGGAGCAAGGCTGGGTAGCTCCCACGACCACCAGAGGGCAGTGATGCCCCCCAAAATAAAAAAAAATCACAACAAAACTCTTTGGGACAGCATGTCTTTGAGAAATAAAAAGCATAAATTTTATTTTGCTTACTGCACTGCTTACTCTTATATTTAATTATTCTATATTTTATGGTTAAGGGGTAGTAATTTGTGTCCTGGGAAACATTCTTGAGGATGAAATCAAAACCAAACCTATTGCTACCTAGTCAATTCCAAGTGACTGCCATCAGTCAGCTCTGTCTCGTGGTAAGTCCATGATTCAACACTGCCGTCTCTTTGGATTTCTGTGGCTGTAAATCTTTCTGGAGCAGAAGCCTCATTTTTCTCCCAAGGAAGAGCTGGTGACATTAAACCATGGACCTTGCTGCTAGCAGCCGAATGAGTAATCCAATTTGCCACAAGGGCTTTCTGAGACCCTAAGTTTTTATGGGGGCAGGCAGCCTTGACTTTCTCCAACAGAGGGGTTACTGGAAGTGAACCACTGACTTTGTGTTTAGTTGCCCACTGTCTTGCCAAGGCTTTTTTTTTTTAAATAAATGAGGGAAAAGGAAGGAGAAATTATTGGGGTCACAGAATTAGTAAATTTATGTTGGATTAACATGGTGAAAAGGCCCTACTAGTACTTAAAATTTACTATACACGTGACCAAGCATCATAGTAAACAAAAAGCTAACACCATGTAGGGGAAGGAACCACAATTTATGCACTATAGAAACAGAAAACAATGAAAAAGCCAGATGCCTTCCACTAAACTCAAACTTATGGTTCCTCTGTGTGTAGATTTAGGCTCCACAGGGTTTTCCATGACTAGTTTTTCAGCAAACCAGGACTTCCTAGGAAGTGCCCCTGTGGGGACCCAAACCTTCGATCTTGTGGTTTGCAGTGGAGCTCATTTAGTGCTTGTAGCATCTAGGGACTCCATTTACTTAATAGCTATCAGCCATTGAGTAGGCTGGATTATGGGCACAGTACATACCTCAACCTAAGTAAATATTGCAAAACTCATGCCTGTAGATTCCCACCCCCAGAGATTTTTAACAACATGCTAGATACATTGTGCAATTGAGGTGCAGAGTAACTTTCAAAGAAGACCCAGTAAGGACCAGTTCCTAGTCCCCAGAATTTTTTTCTTGTGCTTTTGAATTCTATAAACATCCTCAAGCATATTCCCTCAGATGCTAGTCTGTAACTGCACGCCACCTACAATAGCAAGATCACTCTTAAAATATATCCAGGAACTATTAAATGCTCTTCAGTCTTGAACCTAATACATTCAGGTCGATCCTTCTTTACTGTTCTCTTTGGCTCCAATGTCAATAAGGTATGTGAGGCAGCCCATCCAAGTCTCCCCTGTGGTGCTGTGGATGAGGGGTGGGCTGCTAACCCACACGGTCGGTGGTTCAAATGCACAGCCACTCCGAGAAGGAAGATGTGGCTATCTGCTGTCATAAAGACTTGGAAATCTTATAGAGGTTATCTAGGCATTGGAATCAAAGTTTTAGCTGAGAATCAAGTGCTCAACTGCTCAACACTTTAGAGCTATTACAATTGAGAGCTCCAATCTCTCCAGTGTTTTGTTGCTTACGCAAGACTTCATATACTGCATTTAAAACAGCAAGCATTTCTCTGCCTCATTTTTTATGGTGTGCAGTGATTGTTTTTCTATGAAATCCGAATCATAGAAGCCTGTGAAGTAAGATGCACTAGCCTGTGTCATAAAGCCTTTACCGTTTGTTTTCAAATAGCACATACTTCCCCAAGGTTGGGTCATCATCACTCTCTTTTCCAAGGGCCATGCAGCTCAAGGATGATTTACTCAAAGCTGTCCATGCCTGTAATTCTGTCTCTTTGAAACAGCTGCTGTGACCAAAGGCTACCTGGACAACATTATTCTAAGTTATCTGCCAAAGTCAAGCTATAATGTGCTGGAAGCAGTTTAGTGTCAACCATACAACTTCAAATCCCTCTTGCTGTAGTATAAGACTTTACAAACTGCCAGGTGAGTCTTGTCTGACCTATATACAATCAAATTCATGTGCCATAGATTCAAACCCTATACGAAGAATGCTTATGGGCAATTTGTTCTAAAAATTATATCCCCGATTTTATTTCTCAGCGTTCAAAACATATACACTAAATGATCAATCTGGTGATGACCCCTAAAATGAAGTGAGCATGAATACATGCACTATTGGCTGGATGCATTCTAAAGAGGAAAAAGGAGGAGGTGAAGCACGCATGCTCAGTTTTCTCACTCCAAATATACCATCAGATGAATTCCTCCACTCAGTCTGGGTTGGGTGAAGGGAAAGCTGAGGAGTTATGGGAGCTATGTTGAGAAGCTCAAAGAATTAAACTAATTTATCTCCTTGAGCAGGGGAAAAGCATCACAACTGCAGAAAAAACTTTTCCTAACAATGCTAATTTGAAAGAATGCTTATATTTTTTAAAATATTATTTTAATTTCTAATTATGTCCTGGTATCATCAGAAAAATAGATAGGTGTTTTATATATAGGTATATATATAGGTGTCTTAGTATATATGTGTGCACATATATGTGAATATATATATATTTCTTTTTTCAAAAGAAAGAGCCCAATTCTGCTCCTCTTGATTGTAGATCAGATGTAATCCGTTGCTTCTAGTGAATGTAAGGTGATATAAATGACAGGGTGCAACTTTTGAACTTAAAGAGCTTGTCTGAAAGCTCTAGCAGGGGACTGAATGCTGCTACTCATACTCCCTTGACCAAAGGAACTTTTCACCCCTGTGTGCAGCTTCGAAAGGGACATACATGGAACACAGTAAGGGAGGAAGGGTCCACTACCTAGCCAGCCAGGTCAGCTGAATCATCCTGGTGAACAAAGTTGCAGTCAGATGGCACACACCTCCAGTGTGTGTTGGGGTTGGGGTTTCTTGCCCTTTCTCTAGGGGAAGCCAGCTACCATAGTCAGAGGACACTCAAGTGACCTTATGGAGAGAAAGATGTGGGGAAGAACGAAGGGCTCTGCGGGCAGCCATGTGAAGGATCTACCTTGGCTGTGGGTCCTCCAGCCCCAGTCGAACCTGCAGATGTACAGACAGCTCCATCAATAAGTTGGCCATAACCTCCTGAGACATCTTGATCAGAAAGAACCAGTTAGTTTCTCCCCAATTCCTGACCTACAGAAACTCTATTGTAGCTATCTGCATTTTCAATCAATAAGTAATGGAGTAAATGAAAAGCTTTTCAGAAATCGAATTGCCCAATATCCAGAGTATGAGAGAATCTTCTCTTCCTTTCAGAGTTTCTCTTACCGAAGAGCCCTTGTTATAGTCGTTTCTAACAGAATCGCTGGGCTTGCTTTTCCTCTTTACTGGCCTGGTTTTCATGGTCTATGCTCTCACTCCTCCAGACTTCTTTCTGAGGCTACTTATATACAATTCATTTTCATTGCTATATTGTTTCCCATCATGTGAAAATATTGAAATAAGTTCTCAAAACATACACTTTATTATTTTGACTTAATAACATTTTCAAAGTTGTACTTTTAGATAAAATTTTAAGATGTGGCTGTGTGACTGCCTAGAGTCACCACTTTGTTTAACGTCTGATGTATGCTGCCGGCTTTAAACGGTGACAGACCAGACTTTGATTTTCAGCTTGTTTAGTTATTTCTTGTGTCCCTGCAATCAAGTTAATGAAAGTCATATATATTATCAGGAGAGATGAGGAGACCAGTGCCTGGAGAAGGATGTCTATCTTGGTAAAGTAGAGGGTCAGAGGGAAAGAGGAAGAGCCAGGAGGTAGTGGAGTGTGTGTGTGTGTGTGTGTGTGTGTGTATACATATATCTACACAGTTATGTAAAGGGGATTTCAAAAAGTACTTGGAAAAATGGAATTAAAAAATAATGGAAATTCCCCCTGCACTTTTTGAAATCCCATGTATATTCTACAAAGAAAATTATAAGAAAATTTTATGCTATTATCTCCATAGACATTGAAGAGGCTGTTAATAAAATTAAATACCAATCCCTAGCAAAAATAAAAGAATGACTAAAATGAACATAATTCAGTCCCAAATCTTCTAGTTTACTTAATGGAAGAACTAAAAAAATCAATGATAGATTAAATATAGTCAATAATAGACTTTGTTAAGTAGTAGGATATAAAATATTAATATCCAAAAATCAGAAGCCTTTATACAACCAAAATACCCTCATACAAGTATAAGTAAAAGAGTTGTTATGAAATCATACATACCTGATTTATATAAACAAAGATATCAAATTATTGTTTCTCAATTTATCCTCTATTCATGTGTATGTGTGGTGAAAAGGCCAACCCCCCACAACTAATTGTGAGTTCAATGGGTACAATTGTATGGTTGAGATATATATAGATCATAATAGAGAAATGGGAGAGAGAGTTAAATAAAGAAGTCATTACACATTTCATGGTAGCTTGCCCATCTCCTGGACGGCCGTGATCTCAATAGCCAGGACTGAGCACAGCAGGCTTTGGGCAGGAGAGGAGGTAGGGCAGGAGGAGAGGGAACAGAGGAGAGAGGATGTGTGTGTGGCAGGTGGGGGCATGTGAGCACTCAGGAGAGGCAGGAGAGCACTCTTTATTTCTTACCAAGGCTTATATATTCTTGGGGGGTATGCAGCCCCCTAATTATAGGTAAAGATACAGGAAGGGGTTGTACCATAGGCAATACATCAAGGAGAGGGGGATGATCTAGGGGTATCCATGCTGTAGGAAGAGGAGGGATTAAGGGTGTACACATGACAAGATGGGTGGATGCCAGAGTCAGGATGGCAACCTAACTTTTGGTACAACAGAACAAAATGACCTGTTCCGTGGCTTTCCTTGGAAGTCATTATCAGTATGGTGTGAATTCCACCTATAGCGGACTAGATGCCTTTAGGAAGACTGTCTCTAAGCATCTGACCTGCCATGTCTTGGCAAACAGTCTCTAATGTTTGACTTATTTGGGGGGAAAGCAAAACTGGGGAAGTTTCTTTATAACCCCACATTTATGTACTTCTGATGGTGCGATTTTCATCTTCCCGAGGCATTTATATGCCTAGAAAGGTTTACAGCCTAGGGAACCTAGTAGCAATACTTTTTGATTTAACCTTCTATAGTTAAAAGATTCAGGAGAGCAGACAGTATTTATGATAGAAATTGCAATGATAATAAAAGACAAACAGGAATGAGCTTAACTTGAAATTTTCAAATCTATGTGAGGAAGACCTTGAAAGATATTAAAAGACCCAAAACAGGTCTTGAGCAAACAAAAAGACAACTCTGGCTCTTAGACAAGAATCAAGTCCAGATATGTTAACTCTCTCCAGTTAAGACATATATTGAACATACTCGGAATAGAAGTGTAATATTTTTTCTGCAAATAGATTAATTCTAGAGTTCATTGGCAAAAAGAAACACCTAAGTATAGATAGGAACCTGAAGAGTAATGACAGGACCTGGTTTCTATTAAATATTAAAACATATGTAAATGCTTTATAATCCAAACAATGCAGTACTAGAGCATAGGTTAACAAAACAAATTTCATAAGTAGACCTGATTCCATTTTGCAAATTAATTCATGATAAAGGTGAAATCAAGTCACTCTGGGGAAAATAATGTTGGGGTGACTTTGTAGAGTCATATATAGAACAAAGGAGCACTGATGAACTTCTACATGATCTGGAAATCAAGAAATTATTTTAATGTAGCTCACACTAAGCAATAACAAAGTAATAAAGTTGAGTTCATAGAAAATGTTTTCGAATTAGATGTAGCCACAGTGTAAAATTATCTAACTGCTTTAAGCAAAGTCAAGAAATGAATGATATTTGCCACTCAGATGACTAATTTTCTCTCTTATAAAGAGCTATTTATGATCAAGAGAAAATTGCCTGAATGCCCAATAGAAAAATGGGCAAAAATATTGGTAGAAAAAGAGACACCGGTTACCTTCAAAATGCTTAATCTCATTCATAAAAGAGCTATAAATTAAAACTGTACTGAGATACCATTCTTTGCTTCCCAGATGGACAAAAATCTAAGGCTTCACAGCATGCACTGTTAGCAAGGCTGAAGAACAATGATCCTCTCAAGAAATACTGGTTGGGATGGAGAGTGATCCACCTGCTATGGAAGGGGACTTTGCAACATTTGACAGAATTACATATTCAGTTGTCCTTTGACCTGCAATCTCACATCTAGGAATAAAATTCATGACATTCAATAGGCTTCACCAGTACCAAATTTTCTCAGTTTTAAGAAAAGACTCAGTACGGGAATGCCTACCATCTGAACAGCATTGTGAAACTCTTGTTACTCCCAGCTTATTGCTGTATTTGGGATATGCCTGGTCAGTGTGGACCTGCCTCCGCTCTGGGAAGCTATCCACTGTTGATTTTGTAAGGAAATGGTTTGTGATCAGCTTCTATTCTCTATGCAGCTGCATCTCTTGAATATCCTTTTCTCCACATTAGATTAGTGATTGAGAAAATGAGGTAAAGGTTCCTGATGCTGTGCATAGATCTCATTTATGGAATCTTTTAAAAATAAAGTCTTAAGAATCCTTTGAGATAATATGAAAAGGAAATTCCAACTGGGGCCTAATCTTCAGAAGTTCTTGAAGCTAGGGCATAGCACCAACTGTTCCATCTTTCCTTTCAGGGGCTCAAGTGGCCTAAACTCATTAGAAGGTCATGAAAAAAAAAATTAAAGGTGGGAAAGTTGTTGAAAAATTTAAAAGACTAATGAAATTTAAAATTCTTAAATGTAATTCATGACTCGAGTTTTGTACAAATAAAATAGCTATTAAAACTGCTGACAGGGGAGATACCATGATTGCAAAGGTGGTTTTTCCAGGGCGAGGCTTATCCATTGCACTCTGGATGTGCTGACCCCTGCGATTTCCCCAAATGTGGGAAACTCGACTGCATAATTTGTGGTAGTGGGGGTCTGCATTCGCGCTCTCCCCTGAGAAAAAGAAAAGAAAAAAAAAAACGTTGACATAATTAGTTAAATTTGAACAATACATGTATTAGCATTAGATGATATTAGATGTATTAATTCCAAGGGATATTTTGGGGCTATTGTTAATTTTTATCTAGATTGAGGGCATAATTATGCTTACCATTATTTTTCAACTTTCCTATATGTTTTGAATATTTTAATTAAAATGTGATAATTAAATAGTAATATTGGTTTATAGATTGCTGCAAAAATTGAACAAAATGTGATAGGACCTGAGATTTTTCTTTCTTTTTTTTTTTTTTTGTTTTTGTGGGCATCACTACCTCTGGTGGTCGTGGGCGTTAAGCCCCAGCTGCCGCTGGATTTGAACCGCCAAGTCCGCGGGCTGCAGTTCCGCACTCCACCACTTACGCCACCAGGACTCAACATGATAGCCTGAGATTTTTATTGCCTAGTAGATTCTAGACTTTCTCCTTCAATTCACACTAATTAGAATTTCTAATAAAATTTATCAGAACTTTTAAAAAAGAATTATTTTTAAAAGAATTGTTTATTATCAATTATAAAATACTATTAATTAAAATTAACATGAAAACTAATTTATTTATTTTGGGGGGGGGGGCATCAGTGCCCTGGTGGGAGTAGGAAGCCTAGTTTTG
This sequence comes from Nesogale talazaci, assembly GCA_004026705.1. Lineage (NCBI taxonomy): Eukaryota > Metazoa > Chordata > Mammalia > Afrosoricida > Tenrecidae > Nesogale > Nesogale talazaci. The sequence goes on from PVJH01003186.1 coordinate 11,338, forward strand.
TGCCTGGAGAGCTGCTGTTGGATTTGAACCGCCAACCCTGTGGACTGCAGGAAAACTAATTTATATATGTCTTTTATCAATATGAGGTTGTTTGAATCTCCATCCTTTTCATTTTACTTCCAATTTTATAGTTTGAAACATTTTTAACATGCACACAAGAAAAGAATAAGGCAGCCTTCTCAGAGCTAACATATATTATTTGCATCTTTCTCATACAAAATAACACAACTCAATTTACTTAGCAAGCCTGTGGGAGAGTGTAGAGCTGCGACTATTGGTTTCTGAGGCCGTAAATCTTTACAGGCGCAAAAGTCTCAGCTTTCTCCCACCAAACAGTTGGTGGTTTTGACTTTTAGCAGCTCCAGCCATCAGCTGCTATATCACCAGGGTTTCCTACAGAAAAGAGAGATGTAAGTTCATGTTTTCTTTGGCCTTTCACAATTGCCTTCCTTATCTTACAAAGGTAGCCATCCCTCAGATGTCGATGTTTACAATTCTATGGTATTTTCAAAAATACCTGGTGGTTTCATGGGTTTTGAATTGGGCTGCTAACCTCAAGATCTCAGTTTGAGGTCACCAACCCATCAGGAGGAGCCCCTTCTAGTTAGGTCCTTTCTGAATTAACTTTGGGGTAAAGGTTGAGGCACACATATTGCACTTTTTCTTCAGGTGGATATCTATTTCTGCCAACACCATAGAATGTGTTTCCACCCTGAATGAGGAAAAAAATCAACAGCCTAGAGAAGGATGGATTTCCTTCTGGATTTTCAGTTCTGTTCACTTGCCTGTGTGTCTGTTGTTCAATCAGCACCAGTCTGTTTTGATTTCATTAGCATCTTATTAAACATATAAAATGTCTTCTGATTTATCATTAAACGAATAGATCTAGATTTGGGGGAAGTCAGATGTCAAGGTACCTGGAAATCGCTAAGGAATGCCAAGCCCAAGATGTTTAAAGAAGACAAAGAGCCAACAGAGAAAGTCTAGCCTGAGTCAAAGTTCTGAATTCAGACTCCTAGCCTCCTAAACTGTGAGAGAATTCATTTTGGTTTGTTCAAACCATTGACTTGTGATATCTCTGTATCATTTCTTATTGTTGTGAGGTGTGCTCGAGTCAGTTCCAACCCACAGCACCCCTAGTGCAGCCGCACAACTGTTCATGTTTAAGCCCAGCCTTGCAGCCACTGTCAACCCATCCTGCCAGGGTCTTCTTCTCTTTGTGCTACCCCTCTTCAAGATGTCCCTTCTCCGTGACCAGTCCCTGCTGACAACTTGTCCAAACTACACAAGACGAAGTTTCACCAATTGCTTCCAAAGAGTATCCTTCTTTTTCTTTTTAAAATCATTTTATTGGGGACTCATACAACTCTTATCACAATTCATAAATCCACCCATTGTATGTCAAGCACATTTGTACATTTCTTGCCCTCATCATTCTCAAAGCACTTGCTTTCTACTTGAGCCCCTGGTATCAGTTCCTCTTTATTCCCCTCCCTCTCCATTTCCCCCTCCCTCATGAACCCTAGATAATTTACAAATTACTATCATTTTGTCATAGCTTACACTGTCTAATGTCTCCCATCATCCACTTCCTTGTTGTCAGGACCCCAGGGAGAAGGTTATATGTAGATCCTTATAATAGTTTCCCCCTTTCTACTCCACCTTCCCTCCACCCTTCTGGTAGCACCATTCTTTCCACTGGTCCCGACAGGATCAATTGTCCTGGATTCCCTGTGTTTCCAGTTCCTATCTGTATCAGTGTATATCCTCTGGTCTAGCTGGATTTGTGAGGTAGAATTGAGATCATGATATTGGGGAGGGGGGAGAAAGCATTGAAGAACTAGTTATATGTTTCATCATTGCTACACTCCACCCTGACTGACTCATCTCCTCCCCACAATCCTCTGTAAGGGGACGTCTGTTACCTACAGATGGATTTTGGGTCCCCAATCTGTATTCCCCCTCATTTGCATTGATGGAATTTTTAGTTCTTTGATGCCTGATACCTGATCCCTTTGATACCTTGTGGTCACATAGGCTGGTGTGCTTTTTCCATGTGGGCTTTGTTGCTTCTGAACTAGAATGGCTGCTTGTTTACCTTCAAGCCTTTGCTTATGCACACAGTTGCCTTCTAGGATCATATCAGGAAGGCAGGCATGCAGTGATATGATTTTTTTATTCTTTGATGTCTGATAACTGATCCCTTTTATCCCTCGTGGTCACACAGGCTGGTGTGCTTCATGCTTGTAGGCTTTATTGATTCTGAGCTAGATGGCTGCTTGTTTACATACAACCCTTTAAGATCCCAGATGCTATATCTTTTGATAGCCAGCATCATCAGCTTTCTTCATATCTTTTTCTTATGCACACATTTGTCGTCAGCGATTGTTTTGGGAAGGTGAGCATCATGGCATGCCAGTCTAATAGGACAAAGTGTTCTTATGTTGAGGAAGTATTTGAGTGGAGGCCCAATATCCATCTGTTGCCTTAATACTAAACCTATAAATATATGCACATAGATCTATTTCTCCATCATCATATATAAATATATTTGCCTAGGTACATACCTGTATTTAGACCTTTATTAATACCCTTTGCCTCCTAATTCTTTCCTCTATTTCCTTTTATTTTTCTCTTGTCCGTCTATCATGCTCAACCTTCATTTGGGTGTCAGTAACTTCTCTTGGTTTCATTATCCTTAAACAACCCCTAAAGCATACTCTTGCTGTAATTCTCCTGAGACAGATTTGTTTGTTCATTGGACATGTATATGAGTTAATTGAAAAATAAAAAGGTCAGGCCTAGTTTTGTCCTCAAAGTACCATTCTTGCTGCTCGACACTTGAAAAAGTCCTGTGCAGCAGATTAACCCAATGCAATGTGTTGTTTGATCTGTCCATTATTGCTTCCATGAGCATTGATTGTCAACCTAACAGACAAAATCCTTGATGAGTTCAATCTTTTCTCCACTTATCATGATGCTACCTATTGCTCCAATAATATGAATTTACTTTACACTAAACTGTCATCTATATTGACGGCCGTAATCCTGAATTTTCATCAACAAGAGCTTTAAGTCCTCCTCCCTATCAGCAAACAAGGTTGTGTCATCTAGATATCTTGGAAATTGTTAATAAGCCTTCTTTCCAGACTGATGCCACAGTCTTCTTCATATAACCCAGCTTTTCTGATTATTTGCTCAATATACAGATTGAATAAGGATGGTGAGGAATAAAACCCTGATATACACTTTTCTTCATTTTAAACCACTCATAATCTACTTGTTTTGTTTGCACAACTTTCCCCTGATCTTTGTCCAGGTTCCACAAGAGCACAAGAAGTGTTCTGGGGTTCCCATTCTTCTCAAGGCTAAGCCTAGTTTGTTATGATCCACACAGTTGAATGCATTCTCATGGGAAATGAAGCACAATTAGACATCTTTCTGATATTCTCTGATTTTCTCTTAGATAACCAAAACTGCCTATAAACATGAAATGATGTAAAATGAGCCTAAGCATGATAATGACAATTAGCTGGATTTATAACAGTGTTGCGTTCCTTCAAGAAATAATTAGACAGCATTAACTAATTTATGCAATGGGTAAGAGTTTCCAAATTTTAGTATTCCAGGGCTGATAGTTGCTTTCCTTATCACAATTGAATGTTCTTAATATTTGAATCTTTAGCGTTTTGAATTGAAATCCTGAATCTATTACTTAGTAGACTGTGAACTTGAGTAAGTTCATGTTTGTAATATTCAATGTTTTCTCTAAAATAGAGAAGATAACTTTCTTTTTGTATATTCATATGATGTATAATTTTAAGCGGTGAATTCTGTCCCTTGCAAGTTTTTCAGTTGTCACTCGTTGGTTCAGATGCATGGCATCCATCTCTGTAAAAGAATAAAACATTGCCAGTGCTAGACTCCAGTGTAAGTATTCAGAAAGTATTACTTATTATAATTCATATTATTTTAAGAAAAATACTTAATTCATCAATAAAAGTCACTATTTGCTCTGAGCAGTAAACCATGACATTCCAGAACTTTTGTTTACCGTTTGTGAAAAATGATTATTAAAATTTCAGCATTCATTTATTATACAGTCATCCTTGAGATAAGTCACAATGAGAGTATTTATATCATAGAAATTGGTAAATGCCAGACATCAAGGATGCCTTCCTTTAAAGAGCAGAATTTTTCGTCAAGTACAAAATCTGTGGGCACTCAGAAACAAACACTATTGACTTTCTTTTCAGTAGTATGTGTCATACTCTCTTATTAAATACTTTATAAATTTTTGTTGAAATGTTCACATTTTAGATAATAAAACCAACCCAAAACCAAGTCCATTGCCATTAAATTATGACTCAAAGCTAGCCTATAGTACAGGGTATAACTGGCCTTATAGTTTTTGAAATAAGTCCTGGTGGCATCTTGGTTGCACCTTGGGCTGTGATCCACAAAGCCTCAGTTTGACACTACCTGCCTCTCTGCAGGAGAGAGAAAGGGCTTTTCAGCTTCATGCGCTCATAAATAGTTATAATTTGGATACTAACAGAGGCAGTTCTACCTTGTCCTATTGAGTGACATAGAATCGATGGCAGTGAGTGGTTTTCTAAGACTGTCCATGATTATTGGAGAGAAAGCCTCACCTTTCCCCACTGAATAGCTGATAGTTTTAAACTAAATTAACACCACACCCAGAAGCCAATGCATTTTTATCACTACTTCATTTTTATATTTATCCCACTTCTGCTGCTGTGATGTGGTTTGCTTGTTTTCTCATTTGCTTAGTACCTGGCTTAGGATAAATTTATGGAATCTCTCTTTTGGTGCGTGGTCACTAAAGCCTCTGGCTAGTTTGAGTTTTTCTTTTTCCCTGTGAGTTCGCTGTTCATTTTAAAGTTTGCATCGTTTTGTGGTCAGTTTGTAGAGGTTGTGCCCAGGCACCCTGTGAATTAAAGCTTCTATTTGCTACCAATTAATATATGCATCATTCTTGTATATTTTTACCTGAGACACCCATGTATATACATATCTGAAATGTGTTAATCTCTAGCCTTAAGATTTGTGCACTTTGCAGTTGGTAAATTATAACTAAAAATAAAGCTCAAACAAAAAGCTTTTATTGTTTATGTCAGGGGTTGGCAAACTATGGCCTGAGGGCCAAATCTAGCCACCAAAATTTTTTTTAAATAAAGTACTACTGGAATACAATCATGCATCTTTGTTCACATATTGTCTAGAATTTGCTTTCAAGGTGTAAGAGCAGAGTTAAGCAGTTATACCAAAGACTGGCTAACCTGCAAAACTGAAAATACATACTCTTTCAATTTTGAAAATTTGATAATTCTTGGCCTACTTGCAAAAAATTGAGGAAGCATCAAGATTTAATTTAAATCCCCACCTCCAAATTATCTGCTTTATTATATGAAGTAACTATTGTTATTCTTCTGGCTTCATTTAACAAATTTTGCAAATGCCTAATTAAACTTGCTTTGTATCTGCTTCTTAAGATGCTTCAAAACAGAAAATAAATTAGATATAGAACAAATGTTTTTCTTCCAGTTCACAAAGTGAAATAAAGTCTTAGAAATGTATTCCATAGATGTTGAGACACCCGATATTAGGGTGAGAGTTTTAAAAATGGTGATGAAATTAATTGTTTTTGAAGTCATGATAGAGTCATTTCAATTCCCTTATCTCTATATATGTGTAGTATAAACCAAAGAAAGAAAGGAAGAAAGAAAAAACTCTATGAAACAAAAGAAATGATTTCTCTTGAATCTATCCCAACTTAAACTGGCCCTAAAAGACAGGAGAGCATTTCCAAGAATGTAGCTGTAAATCATTACAGAAGTAGAAACAGCCTTTCTTCCATGGAGTGGCTGGCTGGTGGATTCAAACCACTAATCTTTTGATTAATAGGCCAGTAATTCAACCAGTATATTAACAGACTTCCTGGGTGAGGCATAGCATTATGTTAAAACACCATAGAAGGAACACATCAGCCTGTGCAACCATGAGGTGTGGAAAGAACCAGGTATCAGGCATCAAAGAACAAGAATCATATCATTATGTGCTCACCCTCCTGATGTGATTGTTGAGGATAAACGGGTACAGAGGCAGACAGAGCGGAGGAAGCCAATGGCGCCCAGTCACCAAGTGATAAAGTATCTGGGATCTTAAAGACTTGAAGGTGAACAAGTGGCCATCTAGCGCAGATGCAGGAAATCCCACATGGAAGAAGCACACCAGTCTGTGTGATCATAAAGGGTTGAAGGAAGCAGATATCAAGCATCAAAGCAAGAATCACATCACTATGAATGAAGGGGAGAGCATGGTAGGAACTCAAGGCCCACTGGTGGGCAATTGGACACCCTCTTACAGGGGAGTTGTGGGGAGGAGATAAGCCAGTCAAGGAGCGGTGAGGTGGCATTCCCTCTAGTTGTTGAAGGCTTCCTCCCTCCAACTATCATGGTCCCAACTCTACCTTACAAATCCAACTGGACTAGGGAAGGTACACTGCTAGAAATGGGAACTGGAAATATGGGGAACTCAGGACAGATGAGCCCCTCAGGGCCAGTGGTGAGAGTGGAGTTACCAACTGGGTGGAGAGAAGGTGGGGTAGGGAGAGGAAGCCAACTACAAGGATCTACACATAACCTTCTATCTGGAGGACACACATCAGAGGAGTGGGCAAAGGGAGATGTCAGGCAGTGTAAGATATGACAAAACAATAATAATTTTAAAAATATTGAGGGTTGGTGGGGATGGGGAGCAAAGACGAGGGGAAAATGATGAGAAGCTGATATCAAGGGCTCAAGTGGAAGAGCAGATATTTGGAGAATGGCAGCAGGCATGTGAAGGTGCTTGCCATAGTGCATGTATTTATGTATTGTGAAAAGCCATGTGCAAGCCCCCAATAAAATGATTTAAAACAAAAAACCCAATGTTTTTACTAAGTTAAAAATTCTATAGAGCGGGGGCTGAGCCCCAGTGGCGTAGTGGTTGTGCGCGGGGCTGCTACCCACTGGGTTGGAGGTTTAATTCCAGCAGCAGGGCTGGGCCTCCTACTCCCACCACCACAGGGGAGTGATGCCCCCCCCAAAAAAAAATTCTATAGAGCAAAGTACACTTGAAATTTATTCGGAAAAGTGATAATCCAAAATGGCTTTAACAATATATGACATCCTACAGTTAGTAGTAAAGGAAAAATTATCAAAATATAGAAGTAAAGGAATTGTAATATCTTTACAAGGATGCTGGTTCCCATTCATAACATCCTTATCAATGTACGGAGCCTAGGGTAACTCTGAAAATAGAGAGAAGGCCTGCTGATTTCTTCTTGGACATGAAGTCTCTTGTTGGGTTTGTCCTCATCAAGAGGGTCTCTTTCTCTCTCTCTTTGTAACAGTGTGTATATATATATATATATGTATATATATGTGTGTGTATTTATATGTTTATCTAGTTAAAAGGGGCAAATACCAGTCTATTTGAGTTTACTAAGGCCTAGGATACCAATATATTTTTTTAATATTCTTTTTTCTCCCAATCATTTTATTGGGGGCTCATACAGCTCTAGTCACAATGTATACATATATATTTTGTGTCAGGATTTATGTATTTTTGGGGGGAGTTGTCTCATACAACTCTTATCACAATCCATACATACATCATTTGTGTCAAGCATATTTGTACACTTGTTGGCACTATCATTCTCAAAATATTTGCTTTCTACTTGAGGGCTTGGTATCAGCTTCTCATTTTTTTTCCTTCCCTTCCTGCTCCCCCCTCCCTCATAAACCTTTAATTATTTATAAATTATTGTTATTTTGTCATATCTTACACTGTTCGATGTCTCCCTTCACCCACTTTTCTGTTGTCCATTGCTCAAGGAGAGGGTATAGGTAGATGCTTATAATTGGTTCCCCCTTTCTACCCCACCCTCCCAGTATCACCAATCTCAGTACTGGTTCTGAAGGGATCATCTGTTCTGGATTTCCTGTGTTTCCAGTTCCTAACTGTACTAGTGTATATCCTCTGATCTAGCCAGATTTATAAGGTAGAATTGGAATCATGATTGGGGAGGGGGCATTTAGGAACCAGAGAAAAGTTGCATGTTTCATCATTGCTACACTGCATCCTGACTGGTTCATCTCTTCCCCGTGACCCTTCTGTAAGGGGATGGGTCTTAGATCCCGACTCCACACTTCCCCTCATTCACAATGATTTGATTTTTTTGTTCGTTGATGCCTGATATCTAATCCTTTTGACACCTCATGATCACAAAGCTGGTGTGCTTCTTCCATGTGGGCTTTGTTGCTTCTGAGCTAGATGGCCACTGGTTACCTTCAAGCCTTTAAGGCTCCAGACACTTTATCTTTTGATAGTCAAGCACCATCAGCTTTCGTCACGACTTTTGCTTATACACCCATTTGTCTTCAGGACCTCATTCTTTTTTTTTTGGGGGGGGGGGAGCATCACTGCCCTCTGGTGGCAATGGGAGGCCCAGCCTTGTTCCTGGAGACCTGCTGCTGGATTTGTACTGCCAAGCCAATGAACTGCAGTTCTACACTCTACCACTACACCACCGAGGCTCAACCACGAGGATCTCATTCTTTATGTGCTTCACTTCATTTGGAAAATATGGCCATAGTGGTAAAAATAATGATGGACGTCACATGATAGAAATTGTTAAGATTAACCACTTATTCACTGCAAATACCCTTTTCAAGAACATAAATGCAGTTTATATTTTCAGCAATGTAAAAGGAGACTATCAACAAATTTACTTCATCTGTGAAAAAAGATGATGGAGAAGCTAAATGTCATTACCCAAAATAAGACCAGGGATTGACTGGAAGACTATCAATTATCATATGCAAATTCCTGGGTTCAGATGAGTTTTCTAGTGCAACCAAACCAGGACCCAAACGTATAACACTGCCCCCCCCCCCGAAATATACACACAAATCCATTATTTTATATTCAGAAGGAAATTTATATCAAGCATGTAGCCCAACCTAATCCAACTCAACTCCATGAGTCAGGTTAGACATGAATTGGAGACCCCTTAAGAGTCATATGGCTGCCAGAAGATGAAGCAGGAAGACAAAGTGAGAAAATAGAGATCAAAGGCTGACGGGTGCAGGGTTTTATGGATTTAAGGTCCAAAGGAACATGACAGGACCCTAATAGTTTCCAAGGGAGGGAGTTCGGAAAATAAAATGATGGATGCAAGAAAAAGCACTGGAAGGAATGCAAGAGTTAAGAGCAACAGAATAAATGCAATTAGATCTAAGATTTTGCAATGACAGTATAGATACACAGATAAATGCTCAGCTTAAATGGATTTGTAAAGGAGAGTGGGCTTGATAGAAGATATTTGTATATAGGTATGTGCCTTTTTTTGAAAATACAAACCTATATATTTGCCTTTTCTTTTCATGAATGTGGTGGAACATATAAAGGGCAGGGCTATGGAAAATTCTTAGACATAAGCAAACACTTTGAAAGAACAAGTTACTGGGCCTGAGGGCTCTGGATAATGGACACAGGGATATCAAAGTCAATTAGCATAACATAGTACACAAAGATAGTACATAAGATAGTACACAAAGACTTTGTTCTACATTCTACTTTGGTGAGTAGTGTCTGGGGTCTTAAAAGCTGGTAATTGATCATCCTTCTACAGAGGAAAGAACAGTCGAAATATTGAAGATGCATGAAAGCAATTCAACGGACCACATGAACATCATTTTCCATAACCCTCCGATTACAAGAATGACCACTACCAGATACTTGGAAAAGAAACATGTTTGAATCTCCTGGATAGAATGGGAGAGAAAAGATTGGGCAAAATTCAAAATCACATGAAAGGCCAAGCTTCCTGGTCAGGTCAACAGCTGGGTATAAGCCCCTGAGCCACCTTTAAGGCTGGAAATGACCCCACTCCCATGGCTCAGTCTTCTCCAGCAAGTCTAGAAAGGGAACAATAAGAGTGGTGAAATATGTAGATGTTAGGATAATTAACCACTTAAAATCAGAAGGACAGCATTTACTCAAAGATAAAGTTCAGAAGGGCAAAGGAAGAATAAAAATAGGAAACATGGGGATGGAATGGGATGAATGGACATTGCAATCAGTGTGCATGAAACTAAAATTTTTGAATGGATAACTGACCTGCTATAATTCTTCACCAAATTCATGGTAAAAAGTTTTAAAATAAATAAGAATTTTAAAGCATATGAAATTTGAAAATATTTTAAAAAGGAAAAAATGGAAATGGCTATCTGAAGAGATTTTAAAACTTGCTTTTGATTAGAAAGAAGTTAAAATAGCTGGAAGAAATGCTGAAACTGAAAAGGTTGAACATAAAATTTTAAGGGTAGCCAGAGAAGAAAAAGTAAAGACCTGATATTAGAAAACCAAAGGGGGAAAAGCACATTCAGTAGTTCTGAAGCCGAAAGAAATGAAGAAGAAAAATCAATATTGAAGGGGAAAAAAACAAATAAGTAACAACAAAAACCACCACTTCCCTTGAGTTGATGACAATAGTGACCCTATAGGGTAGGAGAGAACTGCCCTTGTGGGTCTCCAAGACGCTAATAATTTTAAAATTATTATTATTAAACACTTAAAAGTCATTTTATTGGAGGCTCGTACAATTCTAATCACACTCCATACATGCATCCATTGTGTCAAGCACATTTGTACATACGCTGCTAATATCATTTTCAAAGCATTTTCTTTCTACTTGACCCCTTGATATCAGGTCCTTATTTTTCCACCTCCCTCCCCCACCCACCCTCCCTCATGAACCCTTGATAAGTTATAGATTATTATTTTCATATCTAACATTGTCCTCTGCTTCCTTCACTCACTTTTCTATTCTTCCTCCCCCTGGGAGGTGATTAAATATTGATCCTTGTGATCTAGTCCCCTTATCCTTTCCCCATCTTTCCCTTATCCTCCTGGTATCTCTATTTTCATTGTTGGCCCTGAGGGGGTTGTCTATCTTGGATTCCCTATAGTACAGGCTTATCTTATCTGTAGCTGTGTGCATGTTCTGGTCTAATCCGATTTGTAAGGTAGAATTGAGGTTATGGCAGTAGGGGGAAGGAAGCATTAAAGAATGAGAGGAAAATTGTGTGTTTCATCAGTGCTATACTGCACCCTGACTGACTCTTGTCTTCTTTGTGACCCTTCTGTGAGGGGATGTCCAATTGTCTACAGATGGGCATTGAGTCTCTACTTCATGCCCACCCTCATTCACATTGGGTATGATTTTTTTTCTGGGTCTTAAATGCCTGATACCTGATCCCATTTACACCTCATGATCATACAAGATGGTGTGCTTCTTACAGGCAGGCTTTGTTGCTTCTCAGCTAAATGACTCCTTATTTATCTTCACACTTTTAAGACCCCAGACACAATATCTTTTGATAGCAGGGCACCATCATCTTTCTTCACCACATTTGCTTATGCATCCATTTTGACTTCAGCAATTATGTCAGGAAAGTGAGCATCATGGAATGCAAAATTATTAGAACAGTGTTCTTGTTTTGAGGGGGAGTACTTGAGTTGAGACCCAATGTCCATCTGCAACCCTAATTCTTAACATATATATAAGTACATAGATCTATTCCTCTCATGTTAAATATAAATATATTAACATATGTACATGTCTGTATTTAGACCTCTATAAATGCCCTTTGTCTTCTGGTTCCTTCCTCTATTTCCTTTTACTTTTTCTTTTCCCACCATCATGTTCAGTCTTCATTCAGGTTTAGTAATACCTCACTGCTACATTGACCTTGATTAAGCCCCACTTGGTATCCTACACCCTTCTCTCCAATGATTTTAGTTCATGTATTATTCCCTTGTTTCTGGGTTGGTTCCACCCCACCCTCCATCCTTTCACCCATTGCCCCTTCTCCTGTATCCCCCTGGAACCATTGGTCCCATTCTTTTCATCTCAGAGATGTTTATCCCACCTATCTTATCTAGATAGATATGTAGAGACATTAATAAGTGCAAAAACAAGGCAATCCCAAACAAAACAACAGAAGAATTAAAAACCAACAAAACAATAACAACAAAAAAACCCCAAGCAAAATAACAACAACAAAAAGACCTCTGAAAAAAAATGGAAAAGCCTGTAAGTAGTTCAAATCTGTTTGTTGGTATTTTGGAGTGCTTTCCAGTCAAGTCTGATGGGGTGCCACCCTCTGTCTTCAAAGTCTATTTTTGATATTCCCTCAGGATTTCCTTACTATGCCCCCTTGCTGCTCTATTGCATGCCCTAGTGTTTCACCCCAGTGTGATGGGGTCAATTTGGGTACAATTCCTGCCTCCAGTGTTGTCCCCTGTATCACTATAATTAAGAGAGGGACGTTGTGTCTCATGGTGGGGCTGGCACTATGGGCCTCTCTGTGCATTGTCTGCTTGAGCAGGAACATCATCCTCAGGACTTGGTGGGCCAGGATGTATTCCCCTCCCTCTCCATCCCTCTTCATTTCTCTTGTTTGCTCTAATCAGACATCCTTCTCTCCCCAAGCTGTAGCTTCAATGCTGTCCTCTTAGTTGCATTCTTCTTAGGGGTGTGTGGGGTGTGTCCACATAACTGGGATTGGGGCCGGCCCCATAGACCTCTCTCTTGGGTCCCATGAGTACATGCTGCCTTCATGCCAAGACTATAACTGTTTAAGGGAGTAGAAAGCTCGATTTTTCTTTCTTGGAGGGTTGGTGGTTTTTAACTACTAGGCTTTGGGGTTAGCAGCCCACTGTCTAACCACTATGTCATCAGGACTCCTTCACATCGAAGGTTTCCATGGGAAATATTAAATGATACAGAAATCATAAAAGATGATTGAAAGAATACACTATCAAATAGAACTGGTCAATGTTTAACTATTTCAAGAGTAGTATATGCTCAAGAACCAATGTTATTGAATGAAGATCTCCAAACTGCATTGAAGGTATTGGTGAAAAACAGGGTTGGGCTCCGGAGTTGATAAAATTCCAATTAAAATATTCCAACAATTCAGCACTGAAAGTTTTCATTCATTTGTCAAGAATGTGGAAGACAAGAAGTTCAGCCAAGTGGAAGAAGTCTATATTTATGAGCACTCTACTAGAGAAAGATGAGCGGAACAAATGAAGAGATTACTGAACAATATTATTAGTATGACATGTATGGAAACTTTTTCTGAAGGTAATTAAAAACAGTTGTAACAGCACATTAACTGCCATAAATCCAAGCTAGATTCAGAAGAGGACCTGGAACAATTTATATCATTGCTGATATAAAATTCATATCCACTGAAAGCAGAGAATGCCAGAAAGATTTTTACTTGTGTTTGTTGACTATGCAGACATTTGACAGTGTTTTAGACTGGGTTTTTCAGAGAAACCAAATCAGTGACACATGTATGTGTATGTATATCTGAGACAGAAACCATACCCCATTTCAGAGGTATGAGCACCCAGAAAACTGCAATCTCATGCTATTGTTATATAATAAACATCCTTCTGTTACCTTATGTCTTGGAAAGCACAAAGCTATAGAGTAAACACTAACACCACAGAGTTAATCTTTAATGCCTGTTTCTGTAAAATGCCAGTTAACTTACCCACAGGTGCCTTCCCACCATACTTTCAATCAGCCTCTTAATTCTGCACATCTCCCTCGACCCTTCCTGAAATGCCCTCAAAGTTCCCCCCACAATATAGGTGGGGTCCTCCTTGAGGTCAGGGCTCAGTTTCTGAATAGGAATCTACTGGCCCACATGCCAGACAACAATAAAGTTCTTCCCGTGTTGCAATCTGCTTGTCATTGGCTATGCCTTCAGAGCATGCTCAGTAACATATAGAAGATTTATATTGCGAGCTGGCTCACACAGTTATAGAAGTGAATACATCCTGTCTTGGGTCATATCTAAGGCAGAAGCTTCTTGTGACGCAAGTAGATGTGGGGACTGGCAAATGAAAAGTTGGAAGATGAAGTTGAAAGACCAAAGTCTGGTGGATGTAGAGTTGAACGAATCCAAGGCCAGCAGCCACTGATGACTTCCAGGATGAGCCTTTTGGAGGTTGATGAATTAATTCTGGGCTCCAGAGTCAGTAGAGGCAAACTAGTTTCCTCACAGTGTCCATCTGTACTAAGAGGAAGTCACACCCCAAATGAGAGCTCCCTCAGTTGTATCAAGGCTGTGACTAGGTTAAAGAAGTGGTACTCTTTCCTATTCCCATAGCTGCGTGACTGATTCACAAAAACAAAACAAAACAAAACAACATGAAACCCTCCGTGGAATGGTCACATGATGTTAGACCATATAGGAGAATCCTGGCACATTCAAGTTGAGTAAAGTCTAAGTATTACAAATTGCGCTGATCTTAACAAACTGTGGATACTCTTGGGAAGAATGGAAATTGCAGAACACTTAGCTCATAAAAATTGGGATAGTTGCATCATTTTGTATCAACTTGATAAATAGAATGAAGGGGTAGAGTCTTGCCTGCCAATCAGGTCACAGACTGATGATTCCTCCTTGTGGGCAAAGCTTTCTCATCAGGAGGGCCCTTGGAAACACCCTCCCCACTCTTCTCTCTGCTTCATCTTCCTGTTGGTGAGCCACATTGATGGCAGTTAAGCACTGGAGATGAATCCACTGGCATTGGATCTACAAACCTTTGCCTCCACCAGCCTGTAATTTTCCAGAATTCTGCATCATTGTGTTTGCTACATAAGTCTTAAGAGAGATTTATGGACTAGTATCTTAACTTACAGAAATATATCAGACATATGTACTTGATATGGACCGGGCTGGTATGCTCTGCTCTCTCTTACCCATATATGTGTGTCTCTGGATTTTTTTCTCTAATCAACTTGGTCTAACACAAATAGCCTGACACACACCAAGAGGCAACTATTAAAACAGCCCAGGTAATGCTAAATACTAAGTGACTTAAAATCAGGTGTGTCAGGGTTGCATCTTTTCACCAGACTTATTTAATTTGTAGGCTGAGCAAATAATTCTGGAAAATGGATGATATGAAGAAGGCAGCATCAGGTTAAAAGGAACCTTCAATATGCAGATGACACAACTTTGTTTGAAGGAAACCAAAAATGCTTAAGGCATCAATGAAGATAAAAAGTTATAGCCTTTGGTATAGATTACACTTCACTATACAGAAAACCAAAATTATCACAGCAAAAATAAACGGCAACATGGTAAACAGAAAATATTGAAGTTGTCAAGGGTTTCATTGTATTTGGACCCACTATCAGCACTCATGAAAGGAGCAGTCTAGAAATCAAATGTGGTCTTAAATTCGAAAAATTAACCACACAAGCCCTCTTTGCAGTGCTCAAAAGCAAAAATGCAGCTTCGAGTTTAAAGTATTTCTGAACCAAATCATAATCTCACAATTGCCTCAAGTGCATGAGAAAGCTGGACATTGAATGGGGAACAGTGAAGAAGAACTGATGCATTCGAATTATGGTGCTGGCAAAGAATAGTCTATGGATTGCCAGAGCATGAACAAATCCATCTTGGAAGAATTACAGCCGGCACGCTCTTTAAGATCAAGGATGGCAAGACTTCAACCCATGGAATTTGGATATAACATTAGGCAGAATCATTCCTGCAGAAGGACATCAGGCTTGGTAAAGTAAAAGGTCATCAAAAAGGAGGAAGATTCTAAAGAAATCAAGTGGCACCATGGTTGCAACGATCAGTTCAAACATAGCAACAGCTATGAACATGCCACAGAGCTGAGCAGGGTTTTATTTTTTTGTACACAATGCCAGTGTGGGAATATTCTGGAGGGTCCTATCTGTCTTGCTCTGACTTCCTTCTTGCCTTGAGACATAAGCAAGACATGCCTCCACCCTCTGCTCTTCTTTACCTATTCTGCCAACAACTGTTCTCCCACCACGCTCTACCTCTATGCTGGGTTCAATAATTTTTTGCATTGGCCATACAGAACTCACAGACAATCCTTGTCATTAAAGGGGTTTATGAAGGAAATTTAAACTTGTCCACAAAGCAGGATCACTCAGCCACTACCTCAGTCCAGTCCAGTCCACAGTGGCTCAGCCATGAGAACCCTTGGCTTCTGCCTCTATGGTCCAGGAGTCCCACTGGGGGCTTTGCCTCAGAGCCTGAACTCCTTTTCTGTTCTGATTCTTGCTTGGTCTCCTTTCTTCAGCTTCTTGTTTCAACCTGGCCGCTTTGCTCTCTCCCATGGTCTCTGTGCTGTAGCTTCTGATGCCTCTGTTCTCTGTTTTCTACCACTTTAGACCAAGATTTTGAATATAGTATAGTGGAGATTCTTTTCATGATTGTACTTCTGTCTGCTTTTGCTTTAAAGATGTCTTATTCTTTTAGCCAAAGGTGTGATAACTAAAACTTACCAATCAATCTCCTCTGTTAGAGTTTCACAAGTCCTATTTGCAAAGTCTCAACCTATCATTTAGTGGGAGTTAGAGAGTCATGGATAGACTTGCCATAACAAATTTCACTTCACATAGTCATTATGAGTCAGCACTAACTTGAAGGAACCAAATAACAACATGTATTAAAATTGATCATATTCTAAAAGTATTATTTGTTGTCATGCCTCTGTCCTTAGTTAATAACTTCTTCAGATTTATGGAATCAGGGATTATATAATTTTCTCCACCCTATCCTCTATTACATCTTATTTATCCTAGTATTTAAGGCAGTTGGCAAAATAGGCAAGACATTGTGTTAGAAAGTTCAACAAATAGTATTGAACATGTGAATTCATAACATGAGTCCTTGCTACTGGGAAACAAGGAAAATGAAATTTCTGTCTCTTTTTCTATTCAGTCATTATCTAAATGCAGCTGTTATGTCTTTCAGTCTTAAAGTATTTCTCAGGTTTACATTGTATCTTTCTCAATCTAGTCTCTTTCTCATGTCCCCTTTCAGTGTTCTCTCTCTCTCTCTCTCTCTCTTTCTCTCACACACACAAATAAATCAATAATAAAACATCCCAAAACACTAAATAGTTTTATTTTCTTCTTTAAATTATATATAATGGATATTTCCTAAGATATAAAATTACATAATTAATGTGAGTATCCTTTTTAAATCTGATATAAAATTATACATTCAAACAATAACTAGAAACTATAATTTTAAATTAAAGCTTTTATGTACATATACTTTTGTTGAACTACATGAACAGTTTATTTGCTACTTTGCTGAGCAACTATTTTTGAATTTTAGTCATTTTAGGGTTGTTTAGAATTATTTGTAAAGCTAACTTACAGGTCAAGTATAAATTTCCACAAACTGCTCTGTATTATGGTTCACTTACTACCATTGTCTAGGAAGTTGGTCCTTTGAAAGGGGATAAAAGACTCAGGAAATAAGAATAATTCCATTTGTTCCCTTAGTAATCTTATCGATGGGTGGCGTCAGATGAAAAGGAAAAACTAATATTTTTAAGAATTGAAACATTATGTTGTGACTCACAAAGGGAATCCAGGTCTCTGGGGATCATCTTAGGCACAATTAGAAAGTTAGAAATTCTGTGCTGTTCTATCTTCTCTTTCAGAACTCTGTTTTCTGTACCCTCCTTTGCATGACTTTCCTCTGTCTCCTTCCTATCCTATGGCCACACACTGAGAGTCTTTATCTGGTGTGTCAGCCTTGCATGCTGCTTTTGTTGGTTTGATCATCTGAATTGACTACTATTCTTTCTCCTCCCAGCTATTAGAAAATAAAACTAAAGATTCTAAAGACCCTGCAAACTAAGACTCTACAAATGTCTACTCTTTCTGGTATTCTACTAGGATAAAAGGAGTTATTTGAGGGCAAGAGGAATTAATTGATTCCCTAAATTGATTTTTGACTTCTGGTTTGCTTATTCAAAAAACCAGCTTTAATTAATTGACTAATAAAAGTAAGTGTGTTAGTCTGGGTTGACTAAAGAAACAAATTCATAGACATCCGTGGGTATAAGAAAGAGTTTATATAAAGGGTAATTGTATATTAAGAAAACACCCCATGTCCTTTCAGATCAAGTCCATAAGTCCAATATTAGCCCATATGTCTGATACCATTCTATTAATTCTTCTTCAGACTCACACAACACATGCAATGACACCTAATGTAAGAAGATCACAGGCCAGTGAATGGAAAGTCTTGTGAATTCAATTGTGGTGGGCACATCTCAGAGCTGCTGTAGGTCTCCACCTGGCTTATCCAGCTCCAGGGTTCTGTCTCCATCAGCATAGTTCCGTGTGACTTGTCAACAGGAATATCACACAGGGAGAGAGTGTGTCTGGTCTCCAGTGAGCTATTTACCTCCCTTGTGCCTCAAAATGAGGTCATCAAGCTGCAACCTGATTGACAGGCTAGACTCCACCCTTTCCTCAAGTTGACAGTAGATTATGTAACTACTGTAGTAAGAAACTGTATACTCACTGGACATTGACTATATATTTTATTTTCATGAACATGTTGTGTGATATTCTTCTAAATGATAGGATTAGAATTAAGATAGGCTGAAGTTTTACCTTTATTATGATCTAATAATAAATGAAAAAGTGCAAAATGCTTTACAGACTGTAAAGTTAAAGTATTTGACAACCAATCCAAATGTCAGTGCCTATGTAAAAAGATGTGGCAGCTTCAAAACAAACAAACCAACAAAATGTGACACTGCATGTTTCTGGAAAGTCACTATGTACAGGAGTAGAAGGCCCAATCTTTCTCCTGAGGGGCTTCTGTTGGTTTTCACCTGCCAATCGTGTGAATTGCAGCACAATGTATTACCACGATACGACCAGGATTTCCAGCCTTGGTTTTATTTTGTTTGTAGAGTTACTATAAGTGAGACTCATTTGGGGAGCAGTGGGGTATTAGAATAAATATTTAACTTCATCTTGTAAAGATAGAAAGATGACTGTATCATGGTGTTTTTAAAAGAACATATGATTTATAAAAATATCGCTGTCATAAAGATGCCAGACTATGAACACTTATTAGGCATCCAGCATGCTTGCCAGTAATGCTATCATGAGCAAAATGAGTTTCATCTTACTTAGTGCAGAGTGTGAAGAGCCAACTCAAGACTCGGCTCAGACCTGGCTACATATTTGCATATGGCATAAGATTAATTTTTGAATGTTTAAGATGGTTAAGAAATATGAATAAATTAAGAAATATAAATAATAAATTTATAATAATAAATAATAAAGAAATATAAATAAATAAAAAGTCAATTGTACTGTGTAAGGCAAGGTTCTCTAGAGTAACAAAACCAAGACACTCAGGATTCTATCTCTATGAGGACAGGTGTATACACTGAAAAAGAATATACCAGCTACTTCGTCCACACAGCAGCACAGAGGGCGCTGTTCAACTCACTTTCACAGAACAGTGAAGACACTAGAAGTACGTTAGCTCACATGGGTTGCCAGGTCCAAGGTCAAGGAAGCAGGCACTGGAGTCTTACCTCAGGCAAGGCAGGCAGAGTCTGTCATGTAGGTAGCATACTGGGTCGGTAAAAAGCAGTAGCACGCGGAAGCTTAGAGAAGCAGGCCCCAATGGGATCACAAGCACAGCAGCTTAGCAACAAGCCCCAAAGGATCTCAAGCATGGTGACAGGGTCCACCAGGGTGAAATTCAAGCAATTTATACCTCAGCAGTATGGCAAAGCGATCTCTGCTAGGCGTCTCCAGTTCCAGCAACGTGATCCATGGCTTGACTTGGCTCACAAGTAATGTAGCACACAGGCTGAGGCAGAGAACTAGCCAACGCAGCAGCATGCTGGTCTGGTCACCAGGAAGCAAGAGGGAGATGAGATGCTGGCTTTATTTATTTCAGTTTCCCACTGCTCAAGTTGCAACCTGATAAAACTCTACCCACACATTCCTATTGGCTTATTTGGCATAATAAACCTAACGATCACAGTCCAACCATTGTGAATTTGGCACTTGTACACAATTCTTTAGCTATGTATACTTTCCAGAGATAAATGAAACCACATAGCTTATACTGTACATCTTTCATACATATATATAAAACACACAATCTATTTGTATCTGGCATAATATATATGAACAAAGGAAAGATAGCCAGTGAAGACATATAAAGAAGAAATACTGACAAATACTGACAAATCTTGCTTTCACAATTGATCATGTGGTCATCACTGATAGAATTACCATCCACTACCCATTTTGTGTGACCTTTGCCCTCGGCCAGCACTTCAGCTGACCATGGTTCTTTTCCTGGTGTGTGACCCAGAATTTTATTCCTGAGGGATCTTGGTTATTAGATGTAAGGATTGGGTTGTGTAGATTACAATTTACTTTAATCAAAGGGCATGGTAGCACTAAGACACAGTTTAGGGGATGATCTCCTGGGTTCCAGACAGATTCTTCTTTACCTGACTTTATACAAAGTCAGTCCAATTTCTCCTTGGTAATCAGGAGCAATCACACCACTCAGTACAGTGATACCCTTCTTGATCTGTTGATCCAAAGGCATGTGGAGCCCAAAGTGGCCAAGAGCTAATCTTAGCTTCTAGTTCAGTAGAATTAGTGCTGTGTTTCTAGGTGGAAGAGTTCCTTCCTTGGAACTAGGACCCTCAGGCCTGAAACACATAGGGTTGCTGGGACAGGAAGCATAAATGCTTCAAGTAGATCGTCAATTGTGCCACTCTGGCTTCTACCCTTTGGTTCCTGAACCCATGAATCCTGGATTTTGGAGACAAAGCACTATATATTGGCCACTGGTTTAGAGCATATCCAGCTTTCTGGAGAACATTGTCCCAGCCCCACAAGGTATCGCCACCTAGTTTCTGTCATAATTGTGTTTTTAGGGGGCCATCCATCATTTACTCAAGTCAGCTATTTCAGGATGATGAGGAACATGATATGACCAGTGGATTCCATGGGCATCGGCCTATTGCTTCACTTCATTTGCTGGAACTGAAGCACTGCTATGTGAGATTCCATGTCAATGAATAAGGCATCACATGTAAGCCTCAAATGGTAATTTTGGCAGAAGCATTACATGCATTACATACATGGAGGGGAGGCAAATCCATATCCAGAGCAGGTGTTTATTCCAGTAAAGACAAAATGCTGCCCCCTCCATGATGGAAGTTTTACTTCGTATTAAACCTGCCATCAGGTTGCCAGTTTATCTCCTTGAGAAATGGTACCATTTCATGGACTTAATGTTGACTTCTGCTGCTGGTCAAGTAGCAAGTCAGTAGCCAAGTCAGTGTTGGTGCATGGAAGTCCCTGCTCCTGCACCGTCATAACCTCCATCATTGTGATCATGTCCACTTTGTTCCTGTGTCTATTGGGTGATGAAAGGAGTGACAGAGGAAAGAGGAGGACTAGTCTCCATAGTGCATGCCATCTTATCCACTAGATGTTAAAGTCTTCCTCTTCAGAGGTAACCATTGGTGAGCATTCACATGAGATGTGATTATCTTAACTTTCTTGACTCATCAGAGGGGTCTATCCACAGACCTCTTCCCAATACATTTTTGTCACCAATTTTCCAATCGTGTTCCTTCCAATTCCCTGACCATGTAATCAAGCCATTAGCCACAGCCCATGCATTAGTATACATTCTCACATTTGGCCATTTCTCCTTTCAAGGCAACTGAACAGCCAGGTGCGCTGCTCAAATTTCTGCCCGTTTAAAGAACCTCCCTTCATCACTGTCCTTCAGATAGATCCCAGAGAGGGGCTGTAGAGCTGCTGCTGTCCACTTACGGGTGACATCTACATATCGTGCTGAGCCATCAGTAGGCCAAGCATGAAATTGTTATTCCTCAGTCCACTGATCCTAAGGAATTCCCCAGGAGGCCATAGGGACAGACTGTTAGAAGGAAGATACTGTGACAGGAGTGGAGACTGGGCATTGGGCCCCTTCTTCCTGCAGTTTACCTGTACCTTCAGGTCCTGCTCTAACACCATCTCCTATATACCGCTTCCATTGCTTTCTCCTTTTTAGTGGCATCACTGCTCTGGTGGAGTAGGAAGCCCGGCCTTGCTCCCGGAGAGCTGCTGCTGAATGTGAACCATCAACCCTGTGGGCTGCAGTCCCGCACACAACCACTACACCCCCAGGGCTCAGCCGATATACCACTTCCATTTAATGATGGAGTATTGCTGCGCATGTCCAACTTTATGACTGTGTGGGTCAGACAATACCCAGTTCACGAGGGGCAGCTGAGGCCTCATGGTGACTTGGTGCCCCTTGGTGAGGCATTCATTCTCCACTAAGGCCCAGTAATAGGCCATCAGCTTTTTTCAAAAGGGAAGTAATAATGTGCAGAGGATGGCAGAACTTTACTGCAAAATCCCAAGGATCTACGTTGCAATTCGCCAGTGGGGGCCTGACAAAGACTCCCTGCTGCATCACTCTCTATGACTGATGCCTCTAGCGCAGGGGTGCTTACACTTTTTCAGCCTGCAAGCTACTTATAAAATGATCAAGTCAAAATGATCTAACAACTACAAAAATGTAAGACCTATATTTATTTTTATTTATTATTCTTATTCATATATGCATTGAGAAGTCTTTATATCTACAATGTATGTTTATGTAAATTGCATAACCACACGAGTCCATATTGTACAATACAACGCAATTAACTATGTACATTTTTTGTCATTACCTGAGTTTACTTGGATAACTTGCACTGAATGGAATGAGCCAGGCATGCATAGTCCAGACAGTAGATGCTGACAGCCAGCATCAAGCACACTTCCAAATGATCATCAGTCATGGTGGAATGGTACTTGAACTTGATCTTTATGTGGAAAACGGCTGGCTAACATAAATAAGTAGTGCTGAATAATACAGTTGAGGAGGTAGCACATTTTCTCATGTTTGGGTACTTTCCCTCTGCAAGTATGTTCCAGTACTATTCATGGGCTCTGGACATCAGCTGAATGTCAGCTTGTAGTGTCAAACTCTCCCATTTCATATGAAAGTGGTATGCTTTTGTCACTTGGTACAGCTTCTCCACTCATTTTGATACCCTTTCTTACCTTGAAGAGAAAAAAAATCAAGCTCTTAAAATTGGCAATAACTTAGCTTGTCAGTTTTGCAGCACTTAGTGCAGTTGTTTGACAGCTGCGCTGTATATCAATTAAGTGACAGGATTAATGATTGGTTTACATGTATTTTTTAAGGCCATGTAATCTAACTACACTACATTTGTCATTGACTAATTGATCGCGATTGATGAGTAGACCAATAGCCATATTGCATACCCCTTCTCTAGCACCATTGGGTCAGCTGGATCAAATGGTACCAGGGGCAAAATAGCCACTTGCTCTCTAGGGATTGGACCATCATGGTGCTGCATATTAAACTCAAATTTTTGTGTTCATAAATAGAATTTTATGAGAACATCACAGTATTCATTTGCTTATGGATTGTCTATGTTATTTTGAAGACTAAAGTGTGCCTGACCCAAGTCTTGGTATTTTCAATCCTCTCATATACATGTGAAAAGAAGCCCTGGTGGTGTAGTAGTGGTTATGTGTAAGGGGAGAAGCCAGCTCTTTCACAACTCAAACCAGGGTTGAGAGGGGTATGATTGCACTTGAAAAAGGTAGATAAAAGATAAGACAAAGGTGAGGAATAGGGACTCCTTCAGCATAGGGACAGTAGGGTCCAGACTTTATTCAAGGCAGGTTTATATACAACCCTTGTCACAATTCCTGCATTCTGTGAAAAATTTTCATGCAAAGGATGTGTTGACAATTTCTTTGAAGGCAAGCAAGCAATATTATTCACGCCAAATTGTCCTTAGTCTGGATGGGATGATAAAGTCAAAACTAAAGAGTATAACAATAATTGCAGAATGCTGTTTCAGCACTTTTCCAGAGAATGGGCGAGAAAGTTTTTACTTTATCTCAGTTAAAGTTCAGAACTCAATGTCTCAACTCCCAGGGTGTGAGCTGTTAGCTTTTCCCCCACAGGCTTGCCTGGACTGTGGAATATTGTAATGGTCTTATCTTACTTGAAGAAGGAAATGAGGCTCAGACTATTCCATAAAGGCACTCTGTTACTCAGAAACCTAGAACCGAGCTCTGCTCTAAGTTTCTGCATTCAGAGAATTTAACACTGATGTCTCCACATTCAGAGTCTTTGACACTTAATCCTTTCTCAAAGTTCATCTTAAGAATAGTTACTGTTGGGCTGCTAACCATGGGGTCAGTAGTTTGAAACCACCAGATACTTCAAGGGAGAAAGGTCAGTTTTAAACAGTTGCAGATAAGAGCCCTGATACACATTGGGCTTTGATCTGCCTGGTCCACAGTTCAAAACCTCCAGCAGTTCCTCAGGATAAAGACTAGCCTTTCTCCTCTTCTAAACAGTTATAGTCTCAGAGACCTACAAGGCATCACTACAAGTCACCATTGACTTGATGACAGAGAGTTTGTTCTTTGGAATCAGTAGCAGTCTTAAAAGCCAATACTGGAAGGTCTACCCTGTCCTGTAGGCTTGTTATGGGACAAAATCCACTCAATGGCAGTCAATTTAATTGGAATTTGGAATATGCATCATGTGAACATCAGACATTGAATAAGGAAGACATTTAAATTATGGTGCTGGCAAAGAATCTTGAAAGTACATGGGGTGTCAAAAGGACAAACAAATCTGTCTTGAAATATGTACAGCCAGGATTCTCCTTAGAAGAATAACAAGGCACCACATACTTTGGATATGTAGTCAGGAGAATCCTATGCCAGGAAAGAACATCATGATCAGTAAAGTACAGGGGGCATTGAAAAAGAGGAAGGCACTAGGCAGAGGCTGCAACAATGAACTTGAACAAAAGAACAATGGTAAGTGTGGCTCAATGTTTGCTTCTGTTGTACATAAGGTCACTATGAATTGGAACCAATTCGATGGCTTTTATGTTGTAATGATAGATTCAATTAGATACAAAAAAGAATGTTTGGTCCACAAAGACTAGCATAATTATTCCCTGATCTTTTGCAGAAAAATCTAGCCAAAGTCTGATGCGGCGTTTAAGAAAATTAAGCCAAGATGAGAATTGCCAAATTTGCAAAGCTATTTCTAGAGCAAGCCAAATTTTTCAATCCAGAAAAAAAATATTGCCTGTGTAAGACAGAGTCAGTCTACTTTAATATCTGAAAGTTTAACCAAGGTAAATATTTTTTTAGGCCTATTTTCAAAAGCCCCCCCTTCTATTTTTTGGTAGCAATTTCTTTTGTCATTTTAGCTGATTGAAATAGAAATTTAAATTTTATTGAAAATTTCCATTTTATTATAAAGTAACTTTTTTTTCTTTAACTGAATTTCATCAAAGTTTTGCCAGTAAAAGATCAGAGTTATAAAAATAAATAAGACAGTTTCTCCTTAATTAAGGAGCTAGCAGTCAAAAAAGGGTAGTACTTTGGTCTAGATACAGATTTACCTTCCTGCACACAATGCTTCTGGCCCAAACTATTATCTGTGGACTTACACAATGCCAAATTCATCAGTATGATGAGGTGGCAGTGCCTTGCAGGGTTGGGGTTATGTTCTCAAGGAGGTTGCATATGCTCTAAAGCAGTGTACAATACATGGTGCAACTTTTTCAATAGCCAAATTCACTGGTCCAGGAACTAAGGGATGGGAATGGAAGTGGCACCATTCACTATTACCTAAAGTGACCACCTGTACTGTTTTTGCTGCTTCTCTCTCTTTTTTTTAAAAGCAGGATAACATTTTAATTTGTTTTTATTTTACAATAGTTTTATTGACAAATCTTATACATTCCAATATATCCACTCACATATAATTCAATCCCAAGGGGTAGAGTTATATAATGATCAAAGCTATCAGCTCTCCTCCTTCCTCCCTCTCCTCCTGTACCTTCTGTTTTCCCTCCCCTATATCTCAACTCTGGATTTTATTATTTCTTTCCTTTTGCTATATGTATGATTTCTCTGTTGACTCTGCTCTAATTGGTGTAAGTTTTGTTCCAGCATACCAACCAGAAGTCTCTCTTCATTTTTCATGTGTTTCATGTATGGCTATCATCCTTCCTCTGATAAATACGTTTGCTGTGTCCCAAAGGTTTGGGTACATTGCATTTTCATTCTGATTGGTTTCTAGAAACTTCCTGATTTCATTTCTGATTTGGGCCCAAACTCACTCTTTTTGCAATACAGAGTTATTCATCTTCCAGTTGCTTGTTCTCATTTTATTCATTGACTTTTTGTTGATTTCCAGCCTTATGGCACAGAGCTTGGCTAGATGTATGATCCTGAATTTACTTAGGTTCAACTTGTGTCCCGGTATGTGGCCTATCTTTGAATATGTGCCATGTGGACTTGAGAAGAAAGTGAAGTTTATGGTATTGGGGTGAAATCTCTGAAAATATCAGGTCAAGTCATCCAATTGTTCTCTATAAATCTGTAGCCTCCTTGTGGAGTTTCTTTCTCTGTGATCTGTCTTTTTCAGAAAGTAGTGTATTAAAGTCACCTACTATAATTGTTGGACCTGTGATTTCTTTTTTTTATCTTTTGGAGTGTTAGATTTATGAATATTGTGGGTCTCTCCTTGGGCATGTATATATTTACTATGCTCATTGGTTCTTGATATACTGTTCCCTTGAGCATTATATAGTGCCCCTCCTTGTCTCTTGTTATGGCTTGTACCTTGAGATCAATTTTGTCAGAGATTAAGATTGCTACCGCTTCTTTTTCTGGATTGCCTTTGGCTTGGTATATTTTTCTCCAGATTTTACTTCTCAGTCCGTTTTTGTCTGCAAGCTTGAGATGTATTTCCTGTAGGCAGAAGATCGATGGGTTATATTTTCTGAGCCAGTCTGTTAGGTGCTCCCTTATTATGCTAATGTATATTAAAGGATTGGTTCTACCCATTGTTTTGGAGTAAACAATGAGCCAGGGATTTGCAGTTTTTAACCAGGAAATTATTTTTCTCTCTTTTTTATATTGGGCTTATGGGGTGCCCTGATTTGGGGACTGTCATGTCAATCCCTAGAAGGAAAGATCCAGTTTATCAGAGCGGCTGCTTTCTTCTCAGTCAATTGGAACAGAATTTGTCCCCCTGCAATATGACTATCTGCTTATTTTCTGCCTGATTTAGGTAAATTCCATTATGTCTTTTCAATTGCTGATTTAGGTAAATTCCCTTATGTCTTTTCAATTGCTCCAAACCTATGACTTCCTCCCACCCAATCCCCAGGCTATGAGCTCAAGGTAGTTAACAGCACAGGGAGCTTTGGTGTGGGTTCCTGTGACTAGCTTTCAGAGTTTCTCCTCATTTCTCCTTGTGTCTGGAATTATGTCCCCTTTTGGGCGTCAGCCTGAGGAAATTGCTACTTACGGCCAAACTAGGGCACTAGTGGCTGCTCGGCCAGAGCCCACGAGATCAGCACGTCAAGCCTAGAGAAATTGAGTGCATTCTCAGTTCACTTTGTGAGTTGAAATTCAACAAAAATCAGGGTTCGGGACAGACCCTAGTACCTTGATTCTAATTTCAGGATGTTACCTCCCAGTCTCCTTCACCTTATATCCCAATTTTCTGGTCTGGTAGCAGGAGCTCCAGGCAGGTGAATCTCACTAAATCATATCTTCTTCTGTCTCTAAGTCATAGTATTTTCAATTCCATCATATGCATGTGAAAATTTTACACCTTGCAAAGGGATGTTGCCACCTGGGACTGGAGAGAAAAGAAGTCCTCTGCTTCATCCCTCTGTCTTCTACCAGGAAGCAGCTACAGGAGCGTCTGCATTTACCCACAACTGGATACCAGGTTTCAGACCAAAATCAAATCCTCTGTATACTGCCTTGATGGACCAGACAATACCCTTTTTGAGTAGACTCAGATTCATGATCAAACCTACACTGGTATAAAACTGGCTCTCACAGAGGGCCCTGCCTTAGGTCTGTCAGATAGTCAGACCTTCATTGACTTGCCCATAGCTGAAAGGTGCTGTTGCCTGCTGGTAATAGTTAGCACTTTTTTCCTATGGGTAGAGCCAAGACCCACCTACAGAGAGAAGGCCCAAAAGGTGACCTGACATCTTCTCCATGAAATCATCCCTCTGTGTGGAATGCCTCTGACTATAGGAAGTGACAATGCACTGTCATTTGTAGCACAGGTTGTTCAACAACTAACCACCCTATGGGGGATAAGGTGGCACTTACATGCAGCCTAGCAATGTCAGTGTTTACGGAAAGCAGAATGTGAGAACCAAATTCTGAAGGCAACAATGAAGAAGTTTTGTCAGGAAACTGCGCTCAAATGGCCTAAGGTCCTATCTTTCACTCCTTTCCATTCTTGGTGCACTGAGACCCAGTGGATATTCTCCTTTTGAAATAATGTTTTGAAATAGTGTTTGGAAGACCCCTGTCCCTAGTAAGACAATTCAGGGGGATCTCACTGTCCTAGAGGTGCAAGGCCCAAGGGAAATGCCACTAGCTCTATGAGCTGCCCTCAGAAATATCCCTCATGTTATGCTAGAGAAGTGTCAGTTCCCCTTGGGAAACCCAATCCACCCTTTTCATCCCAATGACTCAGTGTGGCTTAAAAACTGGAAACAGGAACCTTTGAAACCAAGATGGACTGTGCCCCACGTAGTAATACTGATAACTCAAGCTGCCATTAATGTTACAGGGCCTGGCCCTGTGGACCCCTCACACCTTAGGCATCAACTCTACACCTTTGAACCCACTCAAACGATCCCAGAGATGAGGGCCAACTGCTGGGAGAGACAAATGTTAAAAAGTGCCAACCAGTAGGTATTAGTACTCTACGGCCCTGCCCTAGTCACAGTATCAGAAGCTGATGAGTGTACTCATGGCCAGAAACCTGAGGATCTGTCACTTCTGGAGCATTCTCCTCTAGCAGTCTAGCTACCATGTTTGTCTTAGGCCTAACCATAACTACCCCCAAAGTGTGGTCCACCTTTCAGCAGTGCTCCTGAGGACTTTTGCTTAGCCCTGTTTGAATCTTTAATCTGCTTACAGTCCCACAGCTCCATACCTGGTCCTTACTGTTACTAACTCGAGGGACCCTGTTGTAGAGATCAATGCCAGCCTTATACTCAACTGTGGAGATTTGCCTGCTCAGGGGCAGCTAGCCACTTCCACTCTCTATCTATATGCCAACACACCCTCAGTGTTGGGACTGGGGTGGGTCCTCGAAAACAACTGAGATGTGGAAGGGGCAGCCAAATGTTAGGGCGTCCTGAGACCCTTTTGCTCACTGGGCAGATGTCCTCTGCACCACTGTCGGGTGGGGCTGGACATCTGACACTGGCGGCCAGGGAGTCAAAGAAAAACTCCATGTGGTTAAGGAACACCAACCTCTTAATGCCAACTGCAATATTGAAGCAGCCTCTTCTGTTCCCTGGGTACCTACCTCGTCTATACCAACTCTGAAAATGATGCCCATGATTACCCAAAGGGGGAAAATGTAAGGAAAGTCTTTTTTGTTATTTCATCTTTTACCATTCTACAACTGTTCATTTTTATTTTTAATCATTTTATTGGGGTCTTTTACAGCTCTTATAACATTCCATACATTGACTGTATCAAGCATATGTGTACATGCTTGCTATCATCATTTCCAAAATATTTTCTACTTGAGCCCTTGGTATATAGATCCTCTCAAGCCCTTGGTATATAGTACCTCTCAGGAGAATCTTTTTTTTGAAATAATATTTTATTGGGGGCTCATACAACTCTTTTCTCAATCCATTCATGCATCCATTATGTCAAGCACATTTGTACATTTGTTGCCATGATCATTCTCAAAACATTTGCTTTCTACTTGAGCCCTGGGTATCAGCTCCTCATTTTTCCACTCCTTTCCCCACCATCTCTCATAAACCCCTGATAATTTATAAATTATTATTATTTTTTCATGTCTTATACTACCTGATATCTCCCTTGACCCACTTTTCTGTTGTCCTCCATAATGGGGGTTTTATGTAAATCCCCATGATAGATTCCCCTTTTCTCCCCTAGTCCCACCTTCCCCTCCTGGTATCACCATTCTCATTATTGGTCTCAAGGGGTTTATCTGTTCTGGATTCCCTGGGTTTCCAGCTCTTATCTGTAACCATGTACATCCTCTGGTGTAGCCTAATTTGTATGGTAGAATTGGGATCTTGGGTGGGGTGGGGGGGAGAGGAAGCACTGAAGAGATAGATGCAACTTGTATGCTTCATCGGTGCTATACTGAACCCTGATTGGCTCATCTCCTTCCCGTGACTCTTCTATAACGGGATGACCAGTTGATTACAGAAGGGCTTTGGGTCTCCACTCTGCCCTCCCCCTCATTCACAATGATATACGGTTATTTTTTGTTTATTGATGCCTGATACCAGACCCTATCAGCACCTTGTGATCACACAGGCTGGTGTGCTTCTTCTAGGTGGGTTTTTTTGCTTCTCAACTAGATGGCCACTTGTTCTTACATTGAGGGAGTACTTGAGTAAAGGCTCAATGTTCATCTGCTACCTTAATACTTAACATATAAATATATGTACATAGATCTATTTCCCTATGTGGCGGTCATGTGCTTATGTTAATTTCATGATTGCGATGCAGGGTGGCGTCTAGCCTGGTAATCTGGAGATAGCCATTGAGTAGCCAATGAGGCCTCTGTGTGGGCATGGCTTTCTCCTGATACGTCTGGAAAGTCTTGTGATATTTCCCTCATGAAGATGAGAATCTATCTCCCCAGTTGTTGGGAGTGAGTCTCAGAGACGATAAATCATGGACAAGACAAGATGGCAGCATCTGAGGAGCCAGAGAAGCCACACGGCTTGGCCCTGATGGAGCCAGACCTCTGAAGCTGGAGAGGCCATGTGGAGACTCCTGCCAGTGATGAATTACTTCTGCCACGACTGGATGTTGTTGATGGACCCTGAGCCCTGGAAGTGAGGAGCCATGTGAAGACCCCTGCCAGCGCCAGGATTCTGCACCCACTGACCTATGACTTCATGAGTCAGAAGGAAACATTATAGACCAGTGTCAGGCATATGGGCTAATATCAGACTTATGACTTTGAACTGGACTGGGTTGGGATGCCTTCTCAGTGTTCTATTCCTTTTGTATATAAACCCTTTCCTTATATCCATATGCATGTCTATGGAATTTGTTCCTCTAGTCTACCCAGACTAACACCCCCTATCTCTACATATAAATATATTTGCACAAGTACATGCCTGTATTTAGACATTTATAAATTCCCTTTGCCTCCTAGTTCTTTCCTTTATTCCCTTTTACTTTCCTCTGGTCACACGCTTATGCTTAGTCCATAGAGTTCCCTAGGGTGTCATTTTTATGAAGCAGATTGCCAGTTCTTTCTCCTACAGAGGTGCTGGGTGGATTAAAATGAGCAATCTTTGTCTAGTAGCAGAGCACTTGACCATTGTCCCAACCATTGTGCCACCAAGACATGTTACAAATAAAATAAATGCCAATCTGCATTATATTTATTCACATACTCTCCTTTTTCTGCTTAAGGTTAAATTAGGGTCAGAGATTTTATTGTATTTGTTATCTTCCTATTACAAAGCAGAGCATTGTAAACAGAAGGAAACAAAAGCTATTTTAAGTTCATCAAACAGAATTAGTCTAAGTACTTCTTTTTTTAAAAAAAATTGGGAGCTAATACATGTATCATATCATTCCACGTATCACTGTACAATTTCTACCACAATCAGTTTCAAAACATTCTTTTTCTTCCTGCACTCCTTGACATTCTCTCTCTCTCTCTCTCTCTCTCTCTCTCTTTCACACACACACACACACACACACACACACACACACACACCCTCCCTGCCCCCCCACCCCCCACCAAATCCCTATTCTACTTGTTTTCCCTATAGGTTCATCAGTCCTGGTTTCATATACTTAAAACAGAATGACATAACACAAAATTGAGAGGGCGACCCCAATGATATGACACAGCTGAGGTAAATCCCAATATGAACAAACAAAAAAAATACATAAAACATTGGAAACCAAAGAAACTTTCCAACTAATCTGTAATAATATGAGTGTTATATAGAGAGTATGATTAGAATAGCTAAGAACAGTTTTGAATTCATAATACCACAAATGAGAGAATATATGATATTTTGAAAGTGTTCTTTACTGGCCAGACATCAAAAGGACTATTCTTACAGCTTTTTAAATTGCTTATCGTTTGAACATTTCTGGCATTTTAATATATCATAAAAAATATACCTTGGTTATATGTTATCCATGAAACCAAGTTTATTTTTCTGAAATTTATCTACCAACAATGAATGTTTTGCTTTTATGTCTCTGCTCCTAATTCACTATCAAGAGGATGCATGTGATCATTCATGGCCATTCAATCAGCACTGGCTAGGGGTTGGGAGATTTAATGTATGTTTATGATACATTTTGAAATATCATTTTCTCTCTCAAAAACAGAACCAACAGCATGCAATGGCGGGGGGGAGGGGGGAGATATGTTACCAGGCATTCTTCTTTGGTATTTTTAAAGCCATGTTGAGCCTGAGTCCCGGTGGCATAGTAGTTGTGTGCGGGACTGTGGCCCATTGGATTGACGGTTCAAATCCAGCAACAGCTCTCCAGGAGCAAGGCTGGGCCTCCTACTCCCACCAGAGGACAGTGATGCCCACCCCCCCAAAAAAACCACTTTGAAAACTTAATTTTACTGATTGTTTATTTTACTGAATTGACATGACTATTCAGAACCTATAAGCTGCTTATAATTTGGGGGATATGATATTATAAAGATGCACGGACATCGTGGAAGAGTGTGATTGAAGAGTGTGAGCCTTGCCGTCAGACAGGTCCGTGTGGTGGCTGCTTTCTATTATTTGTGAGTCATATGATTAACATGTTATTAATTCACTAATTTACTCAGCAGATATTTACAGAGACTCTGTTTTTGACCCAGTGATGCAGCAATGAACAAGTCAATACTTCTCCTAGTCTAGCAGGAAAACATGACAATAAGCAAACAGATACATAATAGTAACAAGGGGTGAGAAGTATGATTAGGGGACAGAGAACCAGGCAGGTATCCTCAACTTGATGAGTTCCACATAAGGAGGAACATTTTCTATTTTACTTATTCCACGTCCTCAGTGAATGTATTCAGTGTACTTGAAAAGTTGATTTTTCTTATCAACTATGATTATTGTTTTATGTGATGTAATGACCAGCCAAATGCATTCCTCTTTGCCTTACATAGAAATGTATAAACTTTATAGAATAAAAATGTCTAAATTTAATAGAATTTTTAATAGAACCTACTAAACATCAAATGATCTTTTTCACTTTCCATTTTTGTTCTGGTATTATTTTCTTTCCAAGAAAATTTGTATGATAAAAATGGAGTTACAGAATCAGTAACTTCAGTGGGAAAGGGGATGTAACTGCTATTGAATTTCTGATACATAATAATATCATTATTTGAGTGCATATATGTTATTGATATCAACTTATGAAAACCTCCTTCCCTCTTTTACAATTGCTGACAGGTAAATGACAAAGTGATGGATCAAAATGGAGCAAATAAAACCTGAACACTGGGCTGAGCCCCAGTGGCGTAGTGGTTATGCGCGGGACTGCAGCCCACTGGGATGGAGGTTCAATTCCAGCAGTGGGGCTGGGCCTCCTACTCCCACCACCGGAGAGCAGTGATGCCCCCCTCAAAAAAAAAATTAAAAAAAAAACTGAACACTTCGCTGCTTGCATTTCTGCCTATCTACACAGGATTCTCTTTCACTCAACCTTGATTTCACCAGTTAGCTGGTAGTACACTGAAGAACAGTCTCAAATAAATGAAGACAAACAAACAGGGTAAAGGTAAGTAAAAAATGCTATCAGACCAGGTAGTGTTTGCAGTCACTATTTCTCCCTCTGCCTTGCCACCCCCTCCCCCCCCACACACCTGGTCTAGCACTCTCTTGATGTTGCTACCCAGATGTAATCTGGTTACTGATACAGCACAAATTCGCTTGTTGAAGTCATTAATCATTTGATCATGGCATATCTTATTTGAACTGTGGCTCAGACACAAGTTCACTCTGTAGAGAAAATGCTGATTGTATAACTTATGATAAAGAAATGGGTTCTTTTTTTTAAAAAAAAAAAAAACATTTTTGCTGGGAGCTCTTCCAGCTCTTATAATATTCCACTCATCAATTGAATTAAGCATATTTGTATATATGTTGTCAATGTCATTTTCAAAACATTTACTTTCTGTTTGAGCCCTTGGTATCAGTTCTTCTTTTTTCCCACTCTCCCCACCTCCTGCCCTCATGAGCCTTGATAAATTATAAATATTATTGTTTTCATATCTTACACCAACCTCTGCCTCCCTTCTGTTTCTGTTGTTCATCCCCCTGAGGGTGGTGGTGATAGAATTATGCTTTGATCATTGCAGTAGGTTCACCCTAAACCCCTTCACTCTTTCCCCTTACCCTCCTGGTGTTGATTTTTATTTCTGAGGGGGTTGTCTGACCTGCATTCTGTGTGTAGTGAGCTTTCATCTGCTCCAGTCTAGCTGGACTGAAAGACAGGATTGGTGTCATGATAGTGGGAGTGAGGAGGCCTCAAACAACCAAAGGAATATTGTGTGTTTCACCTGTGCTTTACTGTGCCCTGGTTGACCCATTCCTTCCTTGTGAGGGGATTTCCTAATATCTACAGATGGGTTTGGAGTTTCTGTTTCAACCCCACTCATTCTCAACAATATGGGTTTTGTTTTGTTTTGGGTCTTTTGGTGCCTATTACTTAATTCAGTTGACACTGCCTGATCACACAGGTTGGCATGCTTCTTCCATGTGTCCTTATTGCTTTTATGCTAAATGGCTGCTTGTTTAATTTCAAGCCTTTAATACTCCAGGTGCCCTATCTTTTGACAGCTGTGCACCATCAGCTTTCTTCACCACATTTGCTTGTACACCCATTTTGTTTTCTGTGATCACGTTGGGAGGGTGAATATCACAGAATGCCAGTTTGTTAGAGTGAACATTGAGTGATTGCATAAGCAGTAGTCCAAAGTCCATGCATATCTTCATTGTATTTCCATTTAAATAATATGCACATAAGCCTCTATTTTATGAATCAATATATTTATACAAGTGTACGCCTATGTTTATACATCTCTCCATAGCTTTGCTTCCTAGATTTTTGCTCTGTTTCCTTTTACCTTCCTCCTGCCTCACCATCATGCTTGCACTTCTTCTGGCTCCTATTAATTTTTCTCAGGTATATTCCTATTGCTCCAACAACACCAAGATCTCTATGTTCTCCTCGTTGTTGCTTCTAATTTCCTAGTTGTTCACCTATCGATAGCATTGTGTGTTCACCACTCCTTTCTCCTACCTTCTCCCCACAAGTTCCTCTGGAACTATCAGTCCCATTACTTTCTCCTCAGACCTTCTTCCCATACCCATCTCTAAATTTTCTGATCTAACAACAGGCGCACCTGCCTGGTGAGTCTACGTAGATGCCATCTTGACTCCTCCCACTCCCAAACTCAAGAAATGGGTTCTTATTTTATCTGTAACCTAAATAGAGACTGATTTAGCAACCATTGCTTTTTCTCTGGTTGTGGACATTAATACCTTGTCGACATCTTTTGCTGCCCATCTGTCTGTCTGCATTGAATATTCAAGCACACTGTGCTTCAAACTTTTAACCAGCAATATATTATTAAGAATAAGACATGTACATTCTCTGGCATTAGCCATTTTATGGGAACCACACTCATCTGTGATCAAGTCAGATACACAAGACACACTAAGGTTGACAAAGTGACAGTCATTATTATAGAAAGTAAATAGTAAACAAAATAACAGATTACCAAAGGATATTAAACACTTGTCAGAGATTTTGTTGGACTGTGATGGCTTCCATATTGCTTGGATGCTGGAAGCCATATACCACAAGGCTCTTGTAAAGTGGGCAGGTTTCAGTAGAGCTTCCATTCAAAGAACAGACTATGAAGAAGGAATTGGCCATCATCTACTTTTGCAGAATTAGCCACTGGAAACTGTATGAATAGCATCAAAATATTTTCGGATACTGAAAAACCTCCTGAATAGCAAGAGAAAATTGTCAGCGATAGTACCAGAAGATGAGAGCCTTCAGAAACACTCAAATTATGTCTGAGGAAGAGCTGCCTTCTCAAGTTATAAGCAGCCATTGTGACATGGATGGAGTCAAGCCTTCAGAATCTTCATTTGCTCATGGGGTGTGACTCTGAACGAGAAGAAACAGCCGCAAACATCTACTGATAATCAGTACTTGGAATGTATGAAGCATGAATACAGGAAAATTAAAAGTATAAAAAATAAAAGGACAGCAAAAAGATCAACATGCTATGCTTTAATGAGCTGAAATGGATGGATATTGGCCAATTTGCATCAGACAGTAATATGATTTTTTTATCCCAGGGATGACAAATTGGAGAAGAATGGTGTCACATTTATTATCCAAATGGACATTTCAGGCTCTATTTTGAAGTACTATACTGTACCATGCTCACTGCCATTGAATCATTGCTAATTCACAGCAACATTCTGTGGGTTTCTGTAAATGTTTATGGGAGTAGAAGAATGCCCAGTCATTCTCCCAAAGAGCAACTAGTGTTTTCAAACTGTTTGCCATGTGAACAAAGCCCAACAGGTGGCCATGACACTACCAGGCCTCTTTTGCACGATACTGTGTTAGGCAGAGTTCTCTAGCGAAACAAAGCCAGGTCATGACTATATGATTTTACATATAAAATGATCATATATTATGATTATATATATATTAAAAGGATAGATTTATATAGCAAAAAGAAATAAAATGACTAATTAGTTGACAAAGCAGCACAGAGGGCTCAGTTCAACTCACTTACATGAGACAGTTAATATACTAAAGGTCCTTCACTGCAATCTGGTCCAAGCTGGCTCCCAGTCCAAAGTCAAGGAAGCAGAAAGGGAAGTCTGCCCTCCAGCAAGACAGAGGCAGCAGACAGCAGGGTGGGGCAGCAAGGTCAGTAGCTCTCAGGAGCTCGGTGAAGCCAACCTATGGGAACTAGATCCCAAGCGATACACACCAGCAGCAGTGTGGTGAAACAGGTCTTGAAGGAGCCTCGAGTTCTAGCTACAGGATCCACTCGTTGGCTCAAAGAATTAGCCCAGACAGCAGAATATTGACCTGTTCACCAAGGAGGAAAGAGACTGATACTGGTCAGGGAAAGCATTTATTTCAGCCGCCTTCCAGTCAAGCTGTGAACTGAACTAAACACCGCAAGTTCCTATGGAGACCTCGTTGGCAAAATGCGCATAATGATCACAAATACTGTGATAGAAAAATATCTATCTGACTATAAGGAAATACAAGTAATGCAATTGTTATTGAAATTTATGTACCAATTACTAGTGATGATGAAATTAAAGTTATTTTTCTAACAGCAGCCTGACATTTATCAAACATACCATCAGAATGCATTGATAATTATTGGCCATTCAAATACAGAAGTTGAAAATTAAAAAGAAGGACTAGTACTTGGAAAATATGTCTGTGAGGATAGAAACAAAAGCTAATATCACATGATAGAATTTTGAAAGGCCAATGGATTCTTCATCTCATATGCTTTTTTTGTTTGTTTTTGTTTTGTTTTGTTTTGGGGGGGACATCACTGCTCTCCGGTAGTGGGAGTAGGAGGCCCAGCCCCACTGCTGGAATTGAACCTCCGTCCCAGTGGGCCGCAGTCCCGTGCACAACCACTACGCCACCGGGGCTCAGGCTCATATGCTTTTTTAACAGCACAAATGTGATAATACTTGTGGACTTCTCCAGATGGGTGACACAGAAGTCAAACGGACTATATCTGAGAAGAGAGAAGATGGGAAAGCTCAAGATTAGCAGATAAAATGAGAACAGAGTCTGATTGTGAAAGAGACCATCAATTTCTCATAGTTAAGTTCAGATTTAAGCTGAATAAAATTAAAATAATTTCATAAGAGCTAAAATTAGACCTTGAATATATCCCTCCTGAATTTTGAGAAAATCTCCTTATCAGCTGTGGGAGGATATCAAGAACATCATTCGTGAAGAAAGCAAAAGGTTGCGAGAAAGACAGGAAAGAAAAAAATTCAAGTGGATGTCAGAAGAGACTCTGAAGTTTGCTCTTAACCATGCAAAGACATTTGTGATTCTTCCACAATCAGGCCTGACCTCATTTTAACTATGAATATTGAGCTTTTCCATTGTGTCTTACCACAGGCATAGTCAATTTGATTTCTGTGTCAGAAGAAATGTTGAAGTTAAAGGGATGAACAAGAAATTTCAAGGGGCAGCTCATGGAGACAAGTGTAATATAATAATAATAATAATAATAAACCTAGAGGTAGAAAACTGTAAAGGAAGAATACACACAGCATAACTTAAATTGAAAGAACTCAAGAAAATAGTCAAACATTAAATTGCTATAATGAAAGATTGTATGGGGAAAATATTCAGTGATGTAGGAAGTATCAAAAGAAGATAGAAAGAATGTAGATTCACTGTACCAAAAAGAACTGGTTGACAACGATTTCAAAAGGTTGCACATAATCAAGAACCTCTGGCACTGAAGGAAGCAATTCAAGCTTCACTGAGAACATTGGCCAAAAACAAGACTCTAAGAATTAGGAGCATACTGATTGAAATGCTTCAATGAGTTGATGAAACATTTGTCCTTTTCTGCCAAGAAATTTAGAAGTCTAACTAACTGACTGGAAGAGATTAATATTTTGCATCCATTCCAAAGAAAGCTGGCCTAACGGATTGTACAAATTATAGAACAATATCCTAGGTATTATACAGAAGAAAAATTTTGCTGAACATTATTCAGCAACAGTGGGAACAGTCCATTGCAAAGGAACTGCCAGAAATTCAAGTCAGAAGAGCACATGGAACAAAGAATATCATTACTGATGTCAGATGGACCTTGGCTTTAGAAAGAATATTAGAAAGAGGTTTATTTGTGTGTTTTTTTTTGTTTATGCAAAGAATTTTGATGATAGGCTGTGGATAACCTTGAAAAGAATGAGAATTCCAAAACATTTAGTTGTACTCTTGTGGAATCTCTACATGGGTCAAAAGGCAGTTGTGTGAACAGAACAAAGGAAGACTGCATGGTTTAGAATCAGGGTAGGTGGATATCTGTAGCCTCTCATTGCTCTTATTCAATCTCTATGCTGAGTAAATAAGAAACTGGATTATATATATAAGAGCATAGTATCCCGTTTGGAATAAGGCTTGTGAGCAACCATGGATATGCAGATGAAACACCTGAAAATGAAGAAGCCTTGAAGTACTTGCTGCTGCTGATCCGGGTTTTCAGGCTTCAACATATTTTGAAATTTAATGTAACAGAAAAAAAAATCCACCCCCCCAGGACCAATAATGAGAATAGCGATACCAGGAAGGTAAGGGTAAGATGAGGGAAGAAAGGAGGGACCAATCACAATGATGTACTTACAATTTTCTCCCAAGGGGATAGACAACAGAAAAGTAGGTGAAGGGAGACATTGGTCAGTGTAAAATATAAAAAATCAGAGTATTTTATAAATTATCAAAAGTTCATGGGGGATGGGTGGTGGTGGTGGATGAAGATCTGATAGCAAGGTCTCGTGTAGAAAGAGAATGCTTTGAAAGCTGTGATGGCAAGATACGTACAAATGTGTTTGACACAGTGAATGTATGTTTGCATTGTGAAAAGAGCTGTAAGAGTCCCCAGTAAAATGATTAAAGGAAAGAAAGAAAAAAAATCCACCACTGGAACCAATAGGTGATATCATGAGAAGCAGGGCAAAGGTTTACGAGGTTAGATATTTCATTTTGCTTGGATCCATAATCAATGATCATGGAAGCAGCAGTCGAGAGATCAAAGGGCACGTTGCGTAAGACTTCTTTAAAATGTTGCAAAGCAAGGAATCACCGAGGACTGAAGGACACCTGACCCAGGCCGATGTCCTCTCAATCGCTTCATATGCATATGAAAGTTGGGTAAGGAATAACGAAGGCCAGAGGGGATCTGTGCATTATAAATATGATTTGCGTGAAGCATATTGAAAACACCATGAACTGACAAAAGAATAACCAACAAATCTATCTTAGGGGAAGTGTAGCCAGAAAGTGCCGTGGAAGGGAGGATGGTGAGCTTCATCTCATGTGCTTTGGACATGTTATCAGGAGCAACCAGACTCTAGAGAAGGGCATCATGCTTCATGTTGTAGAGGGTCAATAAAAAAGACAGATGGTTACTGTGTTAGTCCGGATAGACTAGAGAAGCAAAGTCATAAACATATATATATATATATGAGAGGTTTATATACAAGAGGAATGGAACATTGAGAAAGCATCCCAACCCAGTCCAGTCTAAATCCATAAGTCCAATATTAGCCCATCTGTCTGATATCAATCTATAAAGTCTCCTTCTGATGCACGAAGCACATTCAAGGAGATCAGGACAATCAAGGCCAGTGGGTGCAGAGTCTTGTGTATCCTGTGGTAGTAGATGCACTCTCAGTGCTGGCAGGGTCCTCTCTGTGACTTCTCAAGCATCTCAGCACTGGCCGGTGGTTCCTCCAGTTTCTAGGGCTCAGGGTCTATCAGCATGCTGTAATATCTCCCAGGGAGTCACCTTGCGTTTTACAGTAGACCATCTCCAAGGTCATGAATCTCTCACCTTCAGGGGGGAAATCCAGCCAGATTTCCCAGAATTCTCAGGAGAAAGCCATGCCCACACAGAGGTCTCCCTGGCTATCTCCAGATTGATAAACTAGACTCCACCCCTATATTCCCAATCATGAAACTGACACCAGAGTATATGACTGCCACACTTAGCAAGATGAATGGACACAGTTGCTGCAACAACACAACCATGATTGTGTGCATGGTGCAGAATGGAACAGGGTTTCCTTCTATACAAATTGGCTGGTGCTGATTGGAGACTACCAAACAACTCCAGTAGATACATATTATATAAATTAAACCTTTTTATTTTGTGGGCACCACAAGATTATGACTTGGAAAGCTATGTAATAGCAATTCTTTATTCCACAATTGCTCATAACACAGTATTTCATGTTCCATGTGTGTCTTAACTGGGAGGAGCTATTGCTTAGACTCTCCCTCCACCCCAGCCTCCTAGCCCCATTGTTAAATAAATAAACGCTAAGTTTGGAAGCCATCCGTTATATAAAATCAAGTTAAGAAATGTGTGCTCAAGCATCAAGGAACTAAAAAGTTTTTACTGTAAACGGAAGGGAATACAGGTTGAAACACAAAGTCCATCTGCAGGTATCAGACTTCTTAGAGAAGGGTTGCAGGGAAGAGACAAAATAGTTAGGGTGCAGTGCAGCAATGAGGAAGCATACAGATTTCCTCTAGTTCTTCAATGCTTCCTCCTTACAACTATCCTATCCCAATTCTAACTGACAAATTCAGTGAGACAAGAGGATGTACACTAGTACAGATAGGAGCCGGAGACATAGGGAATCTAGAACAGATGATCCCTTCAGGACCAGTAGTGAGAGTGGCGATACCGGGAGGGTGGAGGGAAGGTAGGGTAGAAAGGAGGAACCTATTATAGGGATCCACATATAACCTCTTCCCTGGGGTATGAACAACAGGGAAGTGTGAGGGGAGACATCAGACAGTGTAAGATATGATGAAGTGATAATTCATAAATTATCAAGGGTTTATGAGGCGGTTGGGAGGGAGGGGGAAAATGAGGACCCACTGCCAAGGGCTTTCGTAGAAAGCCAATGTTATGAGAATGAGGAGGGCAATGGATGTACAGATGTGCTTGACATACAATGGACTAATGAATGGGTTGTGATAGGAGTTGTATGAGCCCCCAATAAAAGGATTTTTAAAAAAGAAATGTGTGCTGTGCTTTGAAAATTGGTTCCCTTTAGTATCAGACAAAGCCATAAGCAATCTCTTTAAAACATAGGGAAAATAGTAAGTGGACTAGTGTCAAATCAACTCATTCCAGAAACTGGTGCCTTTTTAAGATAACAGGAATACCCCTCAGTTGATGTGAGAAAAGGCAATTGTAATCAAAAGTATCCAGTAATTCCCATTGTCCTGTTCCTCATTCTAGTTGTTTGTTCTGTCCTTGGAAGCAGATCCCCAAGGTTTTCTGCCAAGT
This sequence comes from Nesogale talazaci, assembly GCA_004026705.1. Lineage (NCBI taxonomy): Eukaryota > Metazoa > Chordata > Mammalia > Afrosoricida > Tenrecidae > Nesogale > Nesogale talazaci. The sequence goes on from PVJH01003186.1 coordinate 53,568, forward strand.
CCCTTCTGGGGCATGGAGAGGAGTGGGTTAATCTAGGACTACCACCCTTTCTGTTAGTAGTTAGTTGTTTAACCACCTGTGCCACTGAGAGACCCTTGTTCTGCTTAGAGTTGGTTTCATTTAATGATATTCTTCACAGAACAGCCAAAATAATCATTTAGAATTGTGGTTCTCAACCTGCAGGTTGTGACCCCTTGGGGTGGGGGTGGGGGTTAAATGACTTTCTCTGGGGTTGCCTAAGACCATCAGAAAACACATAATTCTGATAGTCTTATGAACAAGACATTGCTCACATGCAGCCATGCCCACATACGAGTACCCGGCATGAAAACTGTTACCCATGCTCCACCATGCTTCAAGACAAAATTGTATTTATTTGTAATTAGAAATAAATATTTCACAATATATAATTACACATTGTTTTGTGATTAATCACTGCTTTAATTATGCTCAATTTGTAACAATGGGTATACACCCTTTATATCCGATATTCACATTCCTATTCGTAACAGTAGCAAAATTATAGTTATGAAGTAGCAATAAAAATAAGTTTATGGTTGGGGGTCACCACAACATAAGGACCTCATGAAAGGGTCTTGGCATTAGGAAGGTTGAGGACTACTGGTTTAGAATAAAATCCAAAGTCCTTCAATGCTTTGCATGATTTCACCTCAGAACTCTCCTGTAACCCCATTTGCAAAATTTAATGGCTGTCCTCCAGCCACACTGAACATTTGCTTAAAAGAGTTCCAGAACAGAGCCTGTTCTCAGAATATATTTGATGAATGACTGGTTGGATGAACACAGAAATGGATGATTAGGGCACAGCAATTAAGTCTCAGTCCCAGATGCATCTTTGAATCACTTACAGAGCATACCTGAAATGCACTCTTAGTTTTTCTCACTTGCTTTGGTGAGGCAGCAGACCAGGGGTGAGAGTTGTGATGCCAGGAGGGTGTAGGGAAGGTGGAGTAGAAAGGGGGACGCTATTGTAGGGGTCCACATATGACCTCCTCTGTGGGGTATGGATAACGGGGAGGTGGGTTAAGGGACACATCTGACAGTGTATGATGACAAAATAATGATAATTTGTAAATTGTTAAGGGTTCATGGGGAAGGGGGAGTAGGGAGGGAGAGGAAATATGGGTAGCTAGTACCGGGGGGCTGGGTAAAAGAAGGATGTTTCGAGAATGATGATGGCAACAGATGTGCAAATGTGGTCTGCATACAACTGACGTATGTATTGATTGTGATAGGAATTGTATGAGCCTCCAATAGAATGATTTTTAAAAAAACTTGTAGTGAGGGCTCAAGTAAAAATGTTCTGGAAATGATGGCAACTTATGTATAAATATGCTTGATACAATTGATGTGTGAAATGTTGTAAGAGCCCCCAATAAAATGACTTTAAAATTTTAAAAAGCTTCTCAAGTAATTTTAATGTCAAAAACAGCCAAAAGCACATGAATAAAGAGGCTTGATCAGCCCTTGCTAACTCCACAGTCTTCTAGTATCAATTTCATTTAGCCCAATGCATTTTAAAAAGCTTGATATTTTTCTATTGTCTGTTGGTAGATCCAGACAGACCTCAAATTACTAGAGGTCACTGGCTTTCAGGACACAGTGAAGCCTTGTTTAACTTTGTTCACTCACTGCTAGAATCACTAAATTCGCTTCCCAGAAAGTTCTGCCATAGAAAAGGAAGGGCTCTTTGAATCTATTTCATACACTAGAGTCTTGTTGATTAAAAATATCTGGGTCTCGGCCAAAGGTGTCGTCATGCTGGCGACATGACTATTGCAAACAAACCCCAGCACCCAAGCAGATCTGAAGTTCAAAGCTTATTTAGACTGGGAACACTTATTAAAGAAAATGCCATTTGTGCTCAGAATAATGACTTGTAACTCTTCCAGCATTATTTTTCATTTACTATCACCTAATCGGATTCGTCCTTTCCAGAACACACTTCAAGGAGAAAATCTGGAAACTTTAGGCCTGGTACATATACAGAGACCAGATGGCCGACAGGTACTGAGCTGGTTTTTGTAGTGGGGTACACTGAATGGAAAAGACAAGTCTCTTTAAGATGACAATAAATTTTCCAAATGGGCCTGTGTGAAATGTTTAAAGGCTGAAGATAAAGGTCTTGGGTTACATTGTCCTTAATATGAAAGGGGAGATAAATGGAACCAGGTGGGCTTCTTCTTTCAAAATTGAATATAACTGTCTTCTGAATTTGTGAACATTATAAAAGAAACTAGATGGAGCTTGGAAGCAGTAAATTACTGCAGTGTCTTTACTGGAAGCACATACATGTGGCTGATGGGCATAGAAGGTGAGATATTGAGGTCTTAATTAGAGAGGATCAGCCCTCAAAACATGCTTTTAACTCTTGGAAATCAAGGAATAGTTTATTTTCCAGGTGAGAAGGCATTAAAATATAATGAGTTCTCTTTCCTCATTCCCTTTATGCTAGATCTACCATGGGTCTCCATTCCAAAATTCAAGAAGATCTTGAAAGTGATTTTTTAGCCACATAATTTATGTGAGGACAAAACTTGTTTATCATATATGCTGTGACATTCTTTGCATTATTTATCCTACTGGGTGAGAATGTTTGTTTCTCTAAAGTTATAAGAAAATGCCTACTTAGGAGACTACATAGGATACATGGCGCCCAGAACGTAAGCCTTATTACTTCACTGTATCTATATGTATCTATTCACCTTTCATAGCTGAAAAGCCAGAATCCCAAAATACATCTGATTTTGTTTAGGAATTGTGTGTCTGCATTTTTCTTTCATGACTCTTAAAACTCGATAATTTGCATGAACTAAAAACTCATGAGGACTGGTCGTTGTTGCCCCATCAAGTAATTTGATCTGTGCCATCATAAACTGTGGCAGTCGCAGCAGCGAGTGCTGTTTTCAGAGGAAAGCTCTTCTAAGACTGTAGGAAGATGAAAGATTCTCTCACATGTTAAGTGGTGCTTAATCTAAACAGAAGTCAATGCCTAATTAACTTACACTAAAGGTTTTTCTCTCTATCTCTGCTAAAGGTGAGGCTTATACAATGTTTGTACCTCTTTCTTCCCCCACCCCACCCCTATGCTCACCACCCCCACCCTTTTTTCGCAATCATAAAGCCAAACCCTGAATGATGATTGTGATAATTTATGTAAGCATCACAGAGATAAAAGAATTGGCTGAAGAAGGTCAATGGAAGGTTTGAGCTCAGCTTGGGCAATTATGCTGACTGAAAGGTAACATTTATTTGGACTAGATGGATAAGTGCTCTTGTATGCTGTGGTCAAAGTTGGGGTAAAAAGACAGTCAATTGCTTTGATTTTGCCTACCTGGATCAGTTAAGGAGAGCAATCTGCCTGAAAGCAATTAATGAGGTTTATCTTCACTTTAGTTCAGAGGACTTCAATGAAGAACACACACATTCACATACATGAATAATTTTTTTAATGTACAGAGGTCAATAGTAATATCTGAGTTAGAAATAAATACAGAGATTTTAAAAAATTCTGTCTTATTGGTTGGTTGAAGTCTTGATTGTTGGTGATTGACAGTACGGAGAATAAACACCCGAGAATTTAAGCAGGAAAGTATAGTTTGCCATTAAGGAGAAGACTGGTGAGGTCAGGGTTTTCTCAGACTGGTTTATTCATAAGCAAGTCCACAATAAAAGCTGTCCTTTTTGTTTCATGTGACACGTGTTGAAAATGACAGTGACCCCGCACACATTGCTTTTGCTTATGCTCTAACTAGAGCCTTGCAAAGTGTTAACTTGAATTATGATTTCTTCAGAAAATAGAGGTGTCCTAAAAACTTTCAAACTGGAAGGAGGTTTGGAAATCACTTTCTCGTACTGCTGTCATAAAGGTGAGGACATGCAAAGTGTTTTTCAATCTCGCCTGTTTGATATTGTGATTAAGATATTTCACGAAATGAATGGATTCATTTGTAACTGCATTTTCTTCAAGTTTACTTGGAATCCATTCCAAAAATGCTCTATTTTCAGGACCACAGAAAAAGGAAGGCTTTGTAGTGGATTTAATATTCTGATTACTGGAAAGTTTCCCATAATCCCATAAATGCAAGTCACTAAGGTGTGTTAATTATTGACCGTATACAGCTAATCATTGTATTCTTCTAGATAATATAAAAAATTGTAACATCACTTTTGGTATCGTTTGCAATGTTCTTTGATTTATCTGAGCTCTTCTAAGCTCTCCCAAATGTTTAGAAATACATAAAGCACATACAGTTATCTCAATTTTGGCAGATGAAGAAACTGCCTGTAATACAACAAGCTGATTGATTAAATTATGCAGTCAATTGAGAGTCAGGGTTTGGATCCAGTGTGTGTAGGTCTTCTGATCTTTTCATTTTACCATATATTTTACTCACAAATATTATATTACAGATGAGCTAGATCATAAAACATTCTGACTTAGAGATGAATTTTTATTTCCCTCCATCTCTATATATGTTAAAAAACTTACATACATACATATAAAATCATATAATAAGGATTCATAAACTAAAGACTACTCCTAGCTTGTTCTTCATTTATAGGATAGCCAAAATCTTGGGCTGATTCCTAGGCTCCTAACAATAATGTGTTTTGGGGAGAAACCCACAGAGATGAAGTGGCCTTCTCATATCAGGGGTATGTAAGATGAGTATTATTTTCATTGGTAATGTTGATGTTGATCAGTATATTAAGGCGATGCCTTCCAGTTTTCTCCAGTATAATGTTAATGTCTTTCTCTTTCATCCTTTGGAAGCAAGTCACTTAGGAAGTTCAGCCCATACTATGGGAGGAGGAATTAACCAACATCTGGACAAAGGGATATCAAAGAATTCATGAGTCTAAGCTAAAACTACCACTATAATTAATTTGGAGGGAAAACTTGAGGCTATGCAAACATCCTGTTTCTCCTCAAAGGTTCACCTACTAATTTTAGCATTTATCCATGGATTTTGCCTGCAGCAATTATTGCAGTAGTGGGCTAATGGGGATTTCCTATTCTCATTCCCTCTACATTAATTTTTTTTTGGAATTCTTTGTTTAAAAAATGTATATTTTTAAATTTAATCAATCATTAAAATTTTTTTGTAACTATGGATATTTATCATTGTACTCTTTGGGTATTTATTTATTTATTATTTATTTATTTATTTATTCAAATTGTTCCAGTTTTGGCCATTGGAATCTCTTGTTTGCTGGTTCCATGTCCTTTTGACATGCTTGGATTCATAAGTCTGTATATGTGTATGTATATATATATATGCTTATTATTGTGATTAGGTAAAGGTTTACAAAACAGATCATTTTTCATTCAACTGTTCATAGACATTTTTATTTGTGTCATTGATTTCAATCGTCATAATGTAGCATCACTTATCGCTCGTCCATGATTCTCCTTTTCATTCTCCTTCTTTCCTAACTCTTCTGAACTTTGTCTTTGGGTAAATGATGTCTTTTTATCTCAAGTATCTAATTATCCTACAATGTGGATATCTCCTTAATGTCATTGTTTCCCTTATAGACCCATTTTTTTAGTGGAAAATTGAGCCACCGGGGTGAATTAAGTTCCAAACCTGAAGGGTAGCAAAGGGCCATAGTTTTAGGGGTTCCATCAGTCTCCATCTGACATAATCTTCTGCTCCCCCCACTTTTTATTATTTAAGTTTTCTCTTATTCTATTACCTTCTAATGTGGCCCTTTTCAGAGAAGTTGGTAGTGATAGTTCTCAGGGTCTCAGACTCAGGAAGCCTGTACTGGTTGTTTCCATGAGCCTTTAATTTTCTTCACTCTTTTTTCCTCTGGACAGATAGAGATAAATACTTGTATCAGAGATCATTTGTGAGCTTGTAAGACTTCAGTAACTACTAATCAAAATTGAATATAGACTAATGTGGATCATGCTATGCCAATTGACTTTGATGTACCTTCACTCTCTTAAGGTGTTTGTCTTAAGTTTTCATAACTTTTTTCTCTGGGCATTCCCATATATTTGCAGCAAAAATAACACAAATGTATGAATATCAAGTATCAAACCTTCATATTTATGAGAATATTCTATTCTCCCTCCAACACCATATATTGTCCCCATAAATTTTTGTAAGGCCTCAATGATTTCCCCATTCTTCCACCCAAACTTCATGAATTTGTTATTTGTTCTTATTTTAATTTTGTCAGAATTCATCTTGTTCTTTTCAACCTGTCTTATCCTTAGTGCCTCAAAGTAGATACTGTTCAGACATATTATAATAAGTTAATATGAGTTAATTATGGTGAAAAATTTTAAAGAATGCATGTGTAGTTTTTATGTAAGACACATTTTCTTTTTTTTCATAATACACATTTTCTATGAACTTTCTAAAGAAGTTAGGTTCACTATATTGTAACCCACTCAATAGTATACAACAACTGTGAAAAATTAATTTGATAAAGTTGACATATATTCACATGCCTTTTTCCTTGAGACTTAACAATTCCTGATGTTATTTTAAAGTTTAGTTATTTGCCTTACCTTATCTTCTCTGGGCCCATTGACACATTATTAAATGTGTCTCTTCTTTATGGAAACTTGGTTCTAGTTGTCTGTAGTTTCATCCTATGGGGCATGTCCTGGGATAATACTCAGCTGATGTCACCTCGTGTTCACACTAAGTCAAGAGACATCATTGTCGATCCTGTAATATTGCTCCATGCACAGGACTGAGATACTTTACAAGGCAATTTCCCAGTTAATAACAATCTAGTTTCATCATCTTTACATTTACATTTTAGAAACCCCTTATGAAAATGTTTGTGAAATATATCATGTACTTAATAGATAAGCAAATAAATTTAATAGATATCGCTTGGTATCCCAAGGTAGCATAGGAAACATTTTTAGTCCATGTTTGTAAAGTAATGACTTCTGAGCCATCTGATGTGCATAAGACTGATTGCACCTGCCACCAGAATGTTCCCTGGGCCCCATCGGTTAGTGGATCATAAATAAAAGTACTCTAGTCATTTCCCTTAAATCTTCTAGATCAGTCGTCTCACATACCAAACGACAGGGTCTCCGCTATTCCCCTGAAAGGAGGGTTGGCTTTGGTATCATTCACACCTGCTACAGCTCCCGTCGTTTCCCTGTCACAGCTGCTCTCACTGTCTGCTCTGGGTGTGCTCTTTGCCTTGCTTTCATAACAGGTCTGTGCTTGATTTATTTACCTGGCAAATATTTATTAGATCCCTTATCTGTGTTAGGGACTTTCTATAGCTGGGGCTACATCAGTAGACAAAATAGACAAAAGTTCTTTTCCTCTTGCCACATTCCAGTGAGGGAAGAAGAACAAGAAATATGTACTTTTTAATAATAAGCAAAATAAGTAAATATGTTATTTATGATAAAGCTTTAATACTTTGAATAAAATAGAACAGGGTAGCCAGCATCAAGAATGTTGGGGCACCTTTCTATGGGAAATATGGGTGGTCATAGTGATTCTCATTGACAAGATAATATTTGAGAAGAGATTTAAAAGAGGAGAGGAGGATCCTCTATACAGATAGCTTGGGAAAGTACAATGACAGCTAAGAGAACAAACAGAGGAAAGCTTCATGATGACAGTCTGTGGCCTTTTTTGTTCACCAGTAAGAAAGTGAGGTAGGAAAGGGGGCCACCAGCCAGGTAATGAGATGAGAAAGGTAATGGGGAACCAGGACCTAAAAGGTTTGGCTCTTTTTTTCCCTTTCCTATTTGTTTTGAAGTAGGTAAAGGTTTACAATGAAGATCATCAATTTACATTCAATAATTCATTCACATCTTGTTTCATTCATTTATTGAGGTCCTCTCAATACACCAGTCATCATCCACTTTTCCCCATATCCGTTTGCCTCTCTTTCCAAACCCTCTGTACCCTTTCTTGTATAAATGTTGCCCTGATGACCTGAAATGGTTGATTATTCTAACAGAGAGGTGAATTCCTTCCCAAATTTGAAGGGACCATAGTTTTGGTGGTCCCACAAGTCTCCACCTGACCAGGTAATTTAATCTGCTTTGTGATTTTCAGTTTCCTTTCACGTTTTTTCTCCTCCTCTACCCAGGATCTTCTAATGTGATCTTTTTCAGATTCGTTGGCAGTGGTAACTGGTCAGCACCGAGTTTTCTTTCCTGGTCTTCTGGTCTCTGATGATTGTGTGGTCTGTTTGTCCATTGGACTGATTGCTTCCACGTGTCTTTCAATTTCATCAATCTTTCTACCTATGGATAGTTGCCCAGGAAATGTTCTCTTTTGTGGTGTCTTCCATGTGGTAATGAGGTTGCCATACCTGAAATTTCTTTGTGTTGCTCTTTTCACTATTACTATTTTAATTACCTTTGCAATATCCTAAGTGCTCTTGTCTTAAGTACTCAACTTTCTCTTATTTGGATTGAGAGCAGCTGTCCACTCCATAGAAAAGTTTGTGGGACTCTTTTATTTATAACCTTCTAGTGATAGAACTCATGGAATGAGCAGTCAAGACATCAAAGGCTGCATTTCTGTGGGATCATCTGCTGCAGAAGACCTCTGCAGCGTACTGAAAAACAAGAATGCTTCTTTGAGGACATAGGGGCCCCTGACCCAAGCCGTGATATTCTCTATTGTCTTATATGCATGTGAAAGTTGAACATTGAATAAGACAGACCAAAGAGGAATCAGTGCATTTGAATTGTGGTGTTGGCAGAGAATATTGAAATATCACGGACTGCTGAAAGGACAAACAGATCTGTCTTGGAAGAAGTACAGCCAGAGTGCTATGTAGAGACAAGGAAGGTGTGACTGTGACTCACATACTTGGTCCATGTTTCCAGTAGAGACCAGTGCCTGAAGACGGATATCCTGCTTGGTAAAGTAGGGGTGCCGTAAAAGAGAGGTAGGGCCTAAACAGATGGACCGATGCTGTGACTGCAACAATAGATCAAAGCATAGACACATTGGTAAGGATGGCGTAGGACTGGGCAGTGTTTTGTCTTGTTGTGCAAGTCATAACTGACTTGATGACTTTTCACAACAACACACAGAGACACAGATCGGGTGGAGTGGATTAAAGGTCAATTTTTGTTCTACTCCTGGGTAACTGTCCTTATCAACACATAATGTCTTGTAGCTGAACGATCTCCTACATTGATGGTTATTTTTAATGTAAAGACCCTTTATAATTTGAAAGGGATGCTGGTGGAATAGTGGTCAAGTTTTGGGCTGCTAATCACAAGGTCTGGAGTTTGAAGCTACTGATTATTCAGAAGGAGAAAGACACTGATTTTTACTCCAGCAAAGAATTGCAGTCTCGGAAACAGAGGTGGTCCTAATCTGGCCTTTAGAGGTCCTCTGAGTTATCATCAACTTGATGGCAGTGAATTTAGTGCTTAGTATACAACTACAATTCTGTGTTCTTCCTCTCTTATGCTGTAAAACCTGGTTGCATGTGTCCCATCTTCAATTAAGTACAGGTTCCACGTTTTCCCCATGATATATGGATTTTATCATAAGTATCGGAACTCTAGATTGTCTATAAAAACCTTGGGATTTGAGCATCCCCTAACTTCACATATAAAAGCATATTACATTTCCAGTTTTTCCCCAGTAACCAGCAATATATAATCAATAATTAATGTCTTTTATACGTTGTTTCGACATAGTGACCTTTTTGCCTTTTCTATATTATTTTGAGTTAGAAACCCTTTTTGATAATTTTCATAAATTAATAAATAAGAGCAAGTACTTGTAGCAAAGACTTGATGGGTTTTTCTTTGAGAAAATTGCTATCTTCTGGGCATATCATATTTTAAAGTGTCCAGAGGAGTGAAAGTATTTGTTTTCCTTCTTCCTTCCTTCATTCTGGTTCTAGTGTTGCCCCCATTAGGTAAGGCTTTAGGCAAGGTTGTGTCATTGAGTAAAAATATCTTACAGTACAGTTCAAAACTCGGTCACCAGGAATTGAGTGAGAGATCCGGATTAGAATTCCATGCGTTTTGTGACCTTTGACTAGGTATTTTAATGGCTGCCATGCTGGGGCAAATCTTTGGGCCTCTCTCTACTTTCCCCCCCCCTCTTTTCATTTAGATTTTGCATGAAAGCATTCTCCAGAAACTTCAAGTGTGATGCTCTTGTTTTATGTTTGGGGGCCCCAGATAGCTAATATTCTTCTAAATTTACTGCAGGAAACATTTAATTATAAAGAGATTAAGTGGCAAGCCTGGAATTCCAGGGAGACTTAGATATTCCAAAATTTCTGGCTTCTGCATTGCACTTAACAAAGACACTATGTTTTTCTGCACAAATTACTGAAGTAAAATAAGAATAGTTAAGTAAATTAAATTTTGATTATGTAAAAGTAAGAGATAGGTAGGTAAATAGATAGAGGATAGATAGATAGATATTCATGATGGTGGTACCATATGACTATTTCCCCATCATTTCTAAACTATCCTTTGAGACAATGGAGATATGGTGGCATGTTGGCTTTCCATTCCTGTATGACATGACAAGAAACAGGTGTAATAAGATGGTGTGATAGAAGTGACTGAATTAAAATGAAATCCAACTTTCGTATGACAAATCTTTTCATATTTCCAAACTTGAAAATGGTTGTTCTCATATTTGCATAGTCTTTGACTTTGCATTTTAAATTTTGCAAAGCAGGAGATGGAAGGAGAGGAGAGAAAGGATCTGTGAGGAAGAACTTGTTAAGATGATATATTTTTAATCTCAATTATGTAAGCCCACAAAGTTTATATAATTTTGATATGCTTTGAATAAATATCTAAATTAAACAAGAGCTAGAAATTGTTTGAAGTTCATCTATCACTAAATTTAACCTGTTTGGGGTTTTTTGTTTGTTTGTTTGTTTTGCATTATACATGTTGCCACACTGCTTCACCGGTCCTTTCCCGCATTTCTTGTCTGTAGGATTTCTTCTACAGGGAATAGAAAAACAAATGCAGCTCTGTTGTGTAAGGAGTTCTATGGAACATAAGACCTGTAAACTTGACCAATTGGGACTGGAGTACTTTTGAAAGAACAGTTCATTCTGCTTATGCATAGTACAAAATCATTTTATTTAATTCTTTAACTTCAAAACAAAAGCATTTAAAAAGTCAGCTTATTAGAATGTGACAAATTAGATTGCATTCAGCAAGATGGTGGTGGAGTAGAAGCACAGCCTTTAAACTAGATTGATCATGAACTGCCTTCTATTACTTTGGTGAAAATTATTAACCAGGTAATTCTGTATGTCTCATCTTCAAAGCATGGGTCCTTCAGGAAACCTTTGAAAAGAACCTTTAGAACAGTGGACAATGTTTTCTACAACCATCCTAAATCTGACCTCTGGCAGAAGATTTTTTTCATCCCATCTTTTGGAATTGTACCTGGTGGTTTGCTAGAACGTTAGCCTGCAGTCAGTCTCTTGCAAGAACTGCTGGCCTCTAGAGGCATGCCCTTTCTGTTCAGGTGTAGTGTTGGGAGTAGGGAAGAATGTAAAGTAACTCAGTGGTATTTATGTGGCTAATTCTTATTGTCCCTGACGGTTCCTTTTAATGTGTTTTCATTAGCATTTTATTGTAGCCAGAGGCTAGACGAGGTCCAGGAACACTTTGATAAACCCACGCCCCTCTTCTCATGAACTAGTTCACTGTGGGTCACTTGCAGAACTGCAAACTCAAAAGCCTCTAAGGACACCTGGCCTTCGTTTTAGGAAATTGAAGGTAAACTTTGATCAATGAAGCATCCATGAAAGGGGGGGAACATACAACAGATTTTTGTTTCAGTTGTCGTTTAACATTTTGTTCAGTTAGGAAATGCTGACAATGAAATTGTGTTGAAACAAGTTCTCTTTTTGAACACATGAAACAAGGATTAAACCTCTTAGTGATGGACATCAGAATAACTTTTCTCTTTAGTCTCTTAGATTTCTCAGAGGCGAAGTTTATAGGCTATGTGTACTTGGACACCTCTTGATTATTATAAAATATAGTGTTTGAAGGAACTAAGCAGGTGATCTAGAGTCTAGATCAGTTAGGAAAAATATGGAGAGATGTTTGTATTTTAGACTCAAAAACATGATCGGGTGGCTTGGCCTCCTGCTATCCCTTTTTCCAAATACCTTATTCTATGTTTAGTATGTCCACACTCACTTCTCCTTCAGCCTTATTTTAGCCTTTGAACTGTTTGTATTTTTTCTTGAATATCACTCTCTTAGCTCTAGGCATTACCTAAAGAGATCCTACTCTGGGGTTCTAAACTTTTCTTGCCTATGTTTTTTTTAATTATAAGTTTGAGGTACAGTAAGTATAAGGAGGAAGGATGGGTCACACATGGGGTAACTAACCGAGACTACAAACCAGCCACTTTAAGGGAGGAAGACGTCCAGCCTCAGAAACCCACAGGGATACTTGCACTTTGTCCTACAAGGTCACTATGAGCTGAAATCGACCCAACGGCAGTGAGTTTTTTGTTTTCAACTATGGTTCTTTTAACCATAGTTTTTCTTACTCCCTTCAAGAACTGCCCAGAGTATGCGACCCTCCTTGAATCTGGAGGAAATTGGACACTCTGAAATGACCCTCCTAAATTCAACCATTTTTTAAAAATATGTACATTTGGTGGTGTACATATCTTGATATCTCTTTAGAGTTTTTTCTTCTGGTTGAGTTTATAGCTTTTCTCCTTAATTGTCCATCACAAATAAAAGCTCCTCCTGAACTTCACCATTCAACTCTTTGTTTATTTGAGACCTGGTGGTTCTGTCATGTGAGTATTGGTTAGTCATCAGTTCAAGTTAACCAGCTGCTTCAAGGAAGAAAGGTAAGACTATCTGCTCCCATCAAGATTTCCAGTTTGAGAAGCTCTAAAGCCCTACTTCAGATTCAGATTCTAGTTTATGAAGTTTACTTTTCAGTTTTTGGACTAAATATTTTCTTCCCAAACATTGGTCACGGTGCAGTAGAGGAGGACAGGAATTTCATAGAATAAAATAAAAGTACCTTCATTGTTCCTGGTTTCAGATACTACTGTATATATTTGGAAAGATGGTTTAGGTAGGATGGATTAAGATTCGAACAAGTTGTCCTGATTAAAAATTAGATTTGAATTTGAAGAAAGAATTTTAACTGGCAGAACCAAAAGTTGTTCGCAAGGAGTTTAAAACTTAAACCAAGCACTGAAGAATGTGGGGAATTTCAACAAAATGAGGGAGGATGATAAAGGTGTCTGTTAGCATTGTTTATTTGTCTAATGTCCATTTTTCTATAAGTTTCCACTTTATTTCTATATGTATACTGCCTTTTCAGAGATTAACTGAGCTTATAAGATTCAAGAGGTGAAAAATAAATTTTGTTCACTATTATTAAGCACTTATTAGCATTTAACGTCTTAGTGTATGTATTACACCTTAAATCATAAGCATCTATTTGTAGAAGGCTATAGATACCATTGAAAGCCCAACATTCATTTGCAAAGTCCCCATATGGATTAAACCCACACTGAGTTCTTTCTGACCATTGACCAGGGAGATGAATAATCTTATCCTCCACCACAGTACACTGGAAAGTGAATTATATTCACCTCTCTGAAACTTGCTTTTAATTATAGAGCATCTAACGCAAATGAAAAAATATTATGAAAAAGCTGAACGGGAAATTTCCAAGGGAAGCTCAAGAAATAAAGTATATAATGAAATGCGCAATGATTTGGAGTTAAAAAAAAGCAAAAGGAGGAACATGTTCAACATAAACAGAAAAACAAAGTCAAGCCTTTAGCGACAATACTGAGAGTGTATCACAAAAAACATTGAATGATTTAGGAACCATCAAGAGAAGATGGAAAGAATGCATCAGGTCACAGTCCCAAAAAGAACTTGTCAACATTCAGCCATTTCAAGAGGCAGCATATGATCCAGAACCATGGGAAGTGAAGGGAGAATTCCAAGCTGCACTGACAGTATTCGTACACACACAGGACTCCAGGAATTGATAGGAAGTCAATTAAAATGTTTTCACGAGTCTATGAAACCTTGGAAGCAGCCACTTGTCTATGCCAAAAAAAAAAAAATTGGAAGACAGCTGCTTGGCCAAGTGACTGTAAGATTTCTGTACTTGTACTCACCTAGAATAAAGGGGGCCCAAGGGGCTGAGCCCCGGTGGCGTAGTGGTTGAGTGCGGGACTGCAGCCCACTGACTTGGCAGTTCAAATCCAGCAGCAGCTCTTCAAGAGCAAGGCTGGGCCTCCCACCTCCACCAGATGGCAATGATGCCCCCCCCAAAAGAATAAAGGGGGTCCAAAGGAATGCTCAGATAAAAGAACAGTATTGTTAATACCTCAGGCAAGTAAAGTTTTACTGAAGATCCTCTACCAACCGTGGTAGCAGTACATTAACAAGGAACTTGCTTAGATTCAGCCCGGATTCAGATGAAGCAGTGGAACAAGTAGCATCCTTGGCAATGCCGGATGGAGCTTGGCTGACAGCAGAGCATTCCAAAAGGTTCCTTGTGTTGTATTGACTATGCCATGGCATTGTACCGTGTGGACTGTAACAAACTATGGAGAGTCTTTGGGAGAATAGAAATTCCAGAACACTTTATTGCGCTCACAAGAAATCTGCACTTGGAACAAAAGGCAATTGTGTGAAAAGAAGACAGGAATATTGCATGGCTCAGAATCAGGAAAAGTGTATGTTGGGGCTATATCATTTTACAGTACTTATTTAATCTGCATGCTGAGTGTGGCAGTTATATAATCATCTGCCAATTTGAGGATTAAGAGTGAAGGAGTGGAGTCTAGTCTATCAGTCAGAACATAGTCAATGAGGCCTCTGTGGGAATGGCTTTCTCTTGGGATTTCTGGATTTTCTTCCTTGGAGAGAGGAGACACCTTATCTCTTGACTGATTCCCTGGGAGACATTGCAACTCTCAAGACCCTTGGAGCTACGCTAATGCTCAGAGCTGGAGAAGCCACATGGACCTACTCTGAGGCAGCCAGACCTCTGAAGCCAGAGAAGCCATGTAGAGACCCCTCTCAGTGCTGAGGTGCTTACAACACACCTGAATCCAAACACTTTCTTCCCACTGGCCTGTGATTGTCTTGCATTCAGGGTCATGGCATGAGTTTCATGAGTGTGAAGAGGATGAGTTAATATCGGACTTCTGGGCTTGGACTAGACTGGGTTGGGATGCTTTCTTAATGTAAAACCACCATTTAAATAAAACTCTCTCTTTTACACATTTGTTTCTCTACTCTACCCAGACTAACACAATGAGCAATGAATAAAGAGATGCTGGACGATATGGAAAAAAAAGTAGTATCAGAAGTAGCAAATTGCTTTTTCAGATGATATAGCTTGCCTTGCTGAAAGAGAGGACCTGAACCACTTGTTGATGAGGATCAAGGAGTGCAGTCTTCAGTATGGGTTACAATGAAAAGCAAAGCAAAGCAAAATCCTCACAAATGGACCAATAAATATCATTCTGATACACAGAAAGCATTGAAGTTGTCAGAGTTCATCTTGCTGGGATTCACAATCAATGCTCATGGAAGTAACATTCATGAGATCAAAGGACCCATTAGATTGGGTATATTGCTTCACAAGACAAAGATATTACTTTGACGGCCGAGGTGCGCCTGACCCAGACCACGTATTTTCAATGGCTTCACATACATGTGTAAGTTGGGCACTGAATAAGGAAGAATGAAGAAGAATAGAAGCATTTGAATTATGTGCTGATGAGGAATTGTAAAATAGCATGCACTGCCAAAAGAAAAAACAAATCTGTCTTGGAAGAAGTGCAGTCAGATGCCCCTTTGGTTTTATTAGTTTATATTCTTACCATCAGTTTGAAAGTTGTGATTATTCCATATCATCATAAGATTTTTATTATTGCTCTTTTCTATTTTAGTCCTATCAGTGGGTCTACAATGGTATCTCATTAGTCTTAATTAGCATATTTCTGATAATGTACTGGGGCATTCTTTTATATATGTTTGTGGTAACTGAACATATGGAAATCCTCTTGTGAAATGTCTGTTAAGTTTTTTGCCTATCTTTTTAACATAGGCATTTTTTTTAACTTATTTGAAGGAGAACTTAGATATATGTTACATACCCTGTTCTACGTTCTAACGAGATGTATAAATATTTCATCTGTTGAGAACAAGTGAAGGGAAATAGTCTTTGGAGTCCCATAGACATAAAGAAAATGTGCTGAGTGAAGAGAACTGAAAGGAATCACCTGATCATTCAGAGAGTGTCTTCTCACCAAGGTGCCATTTAAACAAACAAACAAACATTTTCTATAACATTCCCAATGTCGCACAATGCATAAAACAAGATAGAAAAAATGTCACTTATTTTAGTGTACTTTCGTTAGAAGAATTTTTTTACTAAATCAAATTTTGTGAATGGCCCAGCACAGCACGGTATAAATATGATGATGAGGAAACAAGTTTAAATTTTCTAATGAAGAAGAAATGAAGGAATAAAAGGTCATTCAAAAATATGCAAGTTCCAAAGTGTATCTCTATTCAAACAGTGATGATATATACGAGGATATATTACAGATGTGCTGGCCCGCTTCCAAACTCTACTTGGAAGTTGTGAAGCAAAAAGACCGTTACATTATGTGTGAAATGCCACTTTAGTTCAGAGTTTGCCAGAAAATTGGTAATACTAACTTCATAGTCTTTTCAGGCTGATTAGTGGGAAAAACATTCCCAGGTGCAAATGTCTACATGTTGAAATGAAATCATTTTTATGGAAAAACAGGCAGGAAACCTCATATGATTTATATCTGGACACTTCTAGATGTTTTATTAGAGTATAGAATATATTCAGTGATATTACATTTACAAATTTTGGCTTAAGGACCTTAATCTTTTTATTTTTAAGAGAAAACAAAAACAATTCTATGGCATTTTCACCAGATATTGCATTTCATTCTGTGAATTAAAAAAGTTTAAGTTCAGGGTTAAGTAGAATGAAATGCTATCAGTTTTTTTTTTTTTTGGGGGGGGGCCTCTTCTATAATACAATTGGCATAACTTTCATCGGTTTGGGACTGGACATAAGTACTACTTGAAGATTCTGTCCATTGTTTCTTACCCCTGAAAAGAACACCATCCTTGAATATGAAACCCCAAGGTATGAGTCAGTGAGAGGCTGAGTTCTGTAGTCTTCAAATATTTAGGAAACTACCAGCCAGAGAGAAAAGCCAAGCGCCTGGTGAGTGTGTGCTTGATCTTTGTGCATCTGGCTTTGCTCTCGGTCTCTTCATCTATCTAGTGCAGCAGAGCAATATTTACTGGTGTGTGGGAAGGTCAAAACAGGAAAGATATTTTCACCGAAAATAAAAGGCAAATAAGAGGACAAGCAATGAAGGAGCAAAGGTTTTCCTGTCAGTGAAGAATGTCCTGATACACCACATAGATTCCACTTAAGTCATCAATACCTTATTCAGTTCATTTATCTGAAATCTTACCTAGGTTCACACAGGACACTTTTTAAAAAACCCATACACTGAAGCACAAAACTTGGCCACCATCAATCCCACAAGGCAAAAACAATTGGGGTTGGCACCTTAGGAACTAATGGTTGATGACTGCAACAGCTGCTCTTTATGGATTTCATCAGTTCAAGTGATTTCATCAGCAAACATGGCCTTTCTTTCTTCTATGGACTTTTGACCTACAATGATCATCAATTTAAGATCAAGGCACATGGTAAAGACTCATTGTTCTGGGACTTATTATAGAGAGAAGATACTTCCAGAAAGGAAGAGTGAGGTCCAAATTAACACAGAACATCATAGAAAAGAGATCAGTAATCTCACTATGGTTAAACTGACATAAGATTGGGCAACACAGTGGTTGACCACACGGCTAACAACTCAGAGGCTGACAGTTTGAACCCACCAGACACTCCATTGGAGAAGGAGACTGACTTTCAGTGTCCATCATGATCCAGCCTTGGAGATCGTTCAGGACAATTCCTTTTCTTAACCTAAAAGGTGCTATGAGTCAGAATCAACTTGATGGCAAGGATTTGTTTTGTTCTATCCTCCAACTGATTTATAGTTGATGAGTAAACTAATTGGGTATTTCAGGACTTTGGGTCACCATCGAAGCATTATTCTCATGCCTAAGCTTTATAAATGTACGTGATTTTTTCCCCTTCAATACTGTTTTTCTTAACATCTTTTAAGGGGCACTTGAAGTCACAAAATACATTAAGCCATGAGCTTGGTATGCTTAACCAACTTCTTCACTTCTAATCAGGTCACAGACCTTACTTAGGCATGAATTTCAATCTCTGAACATCGTGGTTCCTTAATGTATATGAGCAGTGTGGATCAAAAAGGGCTTTACTGAATATTCTTGAAAAGGACTTCCCCAAATTAGGAAAAATAGAATAAAAAAGGAAATGAAAAATTATGTGTTTGTTTGACTGACAATTTCCTTATGAGGCCTGTCTGCAATACTCAGAACATGAAGATCTATTCGAACAATTTGAGTAGACACTTTCTAAGGAAATCTTTATAAAATATGAAATTTTAAGAAGTGTAGCTTAATAAAGTGTAACACTTTATAAAGTGTAGACATTTTATAAGGAAGTCTTTAAACCACAGAATTAGGGAAATGAGACCTAATGATCAATCTGAGGAAACACCACCTTTAAATTTTTTCTTAGTTTGTGATGGTTTAAGACAATATTGACTCTGAAGCAGAAAGAAATCACAAAGTCATTGTGCTTATAGCTGGATGTCTGAATCATGTCTTTATCCAGCTCAAAATTACTTGGTGCTAACTACTTCTCCTGACAGTTCAGAGCTTCCATAACCTTAACTTAATTTTTTGTTGTTATTATTTTAAAATCATAACCTTTAAATAATCTGTATCAGAAGAAAGTGAAGCTCAAGTTCAACAATTTATATACACATTAAATGTTTAGATCACCCATCACCTTCTTCTGGAACTGTTTGATATCAGTTCCTCTTTTTTCCCCCCTCCCTCCCCCTGGAAAAATCTTTTCTTCCTAATTTTGTTCATCAGTCAGAAGGTTCCACAGTACTTTATGTAGAACCATTCCTGGTGGCTTGTCTTGAATCTTATTTTTGTCCTCCATAATAGGGAATAATAAGAAAACCAGTCTTCAAGGATTAGTATGGAGTGCACTTCAATATGAATAAAACAAAAATCCTTATAACTGGACCAATAAATGTCATATGATATATAGAGACATGATTGGAGTTGCAAAGGATTTAATTTTACTGGAGTTCACAATCAATGCCCATGAAGTAGCAGTTTAAAAACCAAATGGTATATTGTATTATGCAAATCTTCTACAAAAGGCCTCTTAAAAGTTTTAAGGGGTAAGGATGCCACTTTGAGAACTAAGATGTGTCTAACCTGCCTTCTCCCACAAACCCATTTTCAATTCTGACTCATAGTGCTCTGGACAGAGAATAACTATCCCATTGGGTTTCCAAGGCTGGAATCTTTACAGATGTAGACTGATACAGCTTTCTCCTGTAGAGATGCTGGTGGGTTCAAAGTGCCGACTGTTGGGTTAGCAGCTGAGAACTTCACCACTGCAAAGGTGTCACTTTGAAGACTGAGATGTGCTTGACCAAAGTCAATCACCTCAAATGCATGTGAAAACTGGATAAATGAATAAGAAAGCCCAAAGAAGATTTGATAAATATGAATTATTATGCTGACAAAGAATACTGGATATACCAGGGATTGCCATAACAAACAAATTTGACTTGGGAGGAAGTACAACCAAATTTTTCTCAGAAGCAAGGATGAAGAGACTTTTTCCTCACTGTCTACATGCTGCCAGAGAGGACAAATGACTGGATAAGGACATCATGTGAAGTAAAGTAGAAAGTCAGGGAAGAAGAGAAAGAACTTCAAAGGAATGAACTAACACAGTTACTGCAATAAGAGGCACAAACCTTACTTAATTGTGAAAATAATAAATGGCCGTGCACTGTTCTGTTTTGTTGTACATAGGGTTACTCTTAGTTGTATCAACTGGGTTGCACCTGTCCTCAAGTGGGTTCTCTAGAGAAGTGAAACTAGAGAGATGGATAGAGAGGGAACCAAAGAGAGAGAGAGAGAGAGAGAGAGTCATAGAGAACCCTAGGAGAATAGCTCATGTGATTGTGGAGGTTGAAAATCTGTGGGTCAAGAATCAGGCTGGAAAAAAAATTTAAATAAAAAAAGAATCAGGCTGGAGACTTCTTCTTATGTATTTGCAAGAGCGGATGAAACCATGAATTGGCAGGTCAGATGACAGGCTATCAGCTCAAAACTGGAGGTCAGATGATAAGGATCTTGTGGATTCAGGATTCACCACAAGGAAATATCTTTCCAGAGCACCCCCACACAAAAGAGGCTTTCAGAAAGGTTACACAGCAGTGGAATGAAACTCCTTGGGGCCAATAATGAGAGCAGCAATAACCAGGAGGGGAAAGAGAAGCTAGGTGAGAAAGAGGGAACCGATCACAAGTATCTACATAAAACCTTCTCCCAGGGATGGACAAGAGAAAAGTGGGTGAAGGGAGACATTGAACTATGTAAGACATGAAAAAGTAATAATAATTTATAAATTATTAAGGGTTCATGAGGGAGAGAGAGAGTGGGGAAAGGAGGGGAAACAAATGATGAGTTGATACCAAGGGCTCAAACTGAAAATTTTTTGAGAATTATGATGGCAACAAATGTACAAATATGCTTAACACAATGGATGAATGTATGGATTCTGATAAGAGTTGCATGAGTCCACAATAAAATGATTTTTTAATGGAATGAAAAAATAGTGTAAGTTTGCCATGAAAGATTTGAAGCTCCCCCATCAAGATTATGTGGCGGTCATATCGCTAAGGAAACTTCCCTTACATTAGAGTAAGAGATGACCTGAAAATGTACTTACAAACATACTTATTGATATACTGTACATATTAGCAACATATAGAATGGAGGGCAACTATGTAATGTCAGAAAATTTAGCATGATCACAGAATGAAGGACAAGCATACAGTACTGGGAAACTGCTTTGCCAAAGAGGCACATAACATCAACGATCAGAGCATCTAACAAGAGAAAAAAAAAGCCCTTATAGCCACGTCTCACTTATTGATCTGGTTAGGTTCCAAATATCAAGCTGTTATTTGAAAATTGCCATTATGCAAAAATGAATTACCACATCATACTCCAGAAATGGGAGATTACAACATCATTACATAACTGCTAAATCACGGAGAATTGTGGCCCTGCCAAGTTACCACCTAGCCATCATAGTCAGTATTACTCTTGATTCCCACCTTGGTATTAGTTCTTGCATCTGTATATCATTAATATGCAAAACAGTTGAATTGTGTATCTTTTGTTATTGTTGTATGTGAGAAATACAGAATAATGATGAGTTTGTTGCTAAATGAGGAGTGAGTACGCTATAACTAAATTTTGAGTTCTGTATTCAGGGTGATGTAGGATTGGTATTCAGCCTTAAGTGAGCTCAGAGAAATCTGTGATGTTGCATGTTGTTTCCATTGGAGATGTGGATTGCTGAATGAATGGGATAGTGCGGTGGTCGGCAAGCTGCAGCTCACAAGCCATAGGTGGCTCTTTCAGTGTGGACGTGCGGCTCTGAAGTCACATGGAAAACATTTGAAGGTTCTTATTTCAGATCACAGTGATTTCATTTGTTTGGAAAAACATAGTTAAGGCTCTTGAGTGATTTTAAAGTTGTTAGGAGGGACAGGATTGGCTCTCTGGTCTCAAGAGTTTGCCGACCCCTGGGTTAGTGAATTGTATGTGTTCCACAAAATTTAGTCCAACCAGAGAAACTCTGGACAATTGGAAATGAAGATAAGCAGTGAAATCACTATATTTTGTAGGACAAATAGGGGTTTTAAAATGAAAATTTCACAGAAAGTTGGTGATTGATAAAGTACTACAGTCTGTTTCACCGATTTTTCAGTGGGAGGAAAACTGTGTCTGTCTCTGGGCAGTATAAATGGTAACCAATGCCTGCTAACCAATAGAGTGGCAGCAGAAATCCACATAGAGTTGTCCTGGAGCAATGACCCAACAGTCTACTTTTGAAAAATACCTGCCACTGGAAACCCCGTGGAGCACAGCTCCAATATCTGACACACACAGGGTCCCCATGAATTGCAATTGACTTCGTGGACGCTGCTTGGTCCCATGACAACATGTTCAAATAACACTGGACTCTTGAGTATGTTTGGAACTCGGTGAGTTTCTATGGGCCTGAGCTACCATGAGTGTCCCTAGGTAACGCAAATGGTCTTCATGCTAGATCAATAACCAAAAAGTTATAGATTCAAGTTCATGTAGACTGGGATTTGGGGAGAGGGCACTTAGAGATTTACTTCCCCCAAATCAGCCATTGAAAACCCAATGATTTTCAAAACTTGTCTGATACACACAGGACAGTCCTGAGTTAGAATCGACTTAGCAGCCACATTGTGAAGTCCTTGGAGCCCAGCTTCTGGTTCTGTTGGAGGTAGGAATAGATGGAATTCCGATACTCCTCCAATGTTTTCAGTACTTAAAACCGAAGGACTCTGGGAGAATGATTTGAAATGAAGCTGGTTCTGCAAGCGTTTTATGATAAATCTGGGTCTCTTCCAGAAAACGACTAACATGCAATTTACAATGAGTTTGCTTAAGCTGTGGGAGCCTCCACAATCCTGATTCTGAGACATCTTATGTACTCCCACGATGTTTTTTTGTTAATGGACACTTAGTTCCACACAGTTATCTCTGCATCATCCTTTAGCTTACTCCCTTCTCAGACAAAGAGACATCTCTGGAGGGCTTTTGAATTTCTTCCAACTGGTCTCTTTAATGCATTTCCTTAATAGCTTTTCTTTATTGTCACTTCCATTTCAAAATGCAAATACAAAACAAATACCCCATGCATTAGGAAACTTAGCAAATAAAATTCTTGGAGTGAAAACTTGAATCCACAGCAAGTAGGGAAGAGAGGAAGTAAGTGTTTACTTACCAAAAGCTTCAGTTAAATCAATGGGGAAATGCTAGTTGAAGTTGTCATATATGAAAAGCCCATGAGCTCAACCACTGGGGATCTGAGACTATCTTGGATGGTAATCAAATGTGTGAAAAGAATGTTACCTGAGAGAGCTTTGCTTCAGCCCTGTCAGCACGGGGAACAGACCTCCTGGCAACCTCAGCAAAGGGCTCTGAAATACTGCACACCCTCAGACATCCAGCTTACAACTGTTCAAGGTGTGTCTGAGGAAAGAAAGAGGAAAGCTGAAGATTCAATCAAATACAGATGGGAATCTTATCCAAAAGTGAATTTACTGTCCATAGACACTCTTTGTGACACAAATATCTTCCTGGGCTCCTGAAACCTGGAAATGTAATTGCCTTAATGATACATGAATTTGCCTGGAGGCTCAAGTTCCTTATTATAAAATGCACACTGGGTGTCATGAAAATGAAGAGATTTCTGACCCTCCCTTCTCTCCTTTTCCATCTTAAAAGCATTCATCTATTATGCTGTACTTTTTGATTACTAGAATTTCTACCTGGTTCTTTTTCAAATTATTTCCTCCCCCTCCTCCTTTGCCTCTATGTCTTTCTTCTTCTCCTCCTTTTACTCCTCTTCTCCCTTCTCTGTATGTATGTCCCATTTTTGTTTCATGGATTCCAATCTTCTGTTAATTTATTATTTTAAAACCACATTCAGTGTATTCTATTAGATCCACATCTTGGGGGGGGTGGGGAATTCTCCAATTTCTTTTATACACTGTGCTTAGAGTATCTATAATTTTCATGTAGCTGTTTTTAGTGTACATTTGAGAGGTAGAAGTGACCGTGTGGGACAGTTTGTTTTTTTTTAAATCCTCATAATGCTTTACATTAACAAACTACATATTTTTGGTGTGATTCATTAATGAATCCCATAGGTAGTCACTTATCCTTGAAAGTTAAAAGCTAAAAGCTTAGGGTTTCAGTATTTTGGTGGGATTTTTGTGTTTGTACTCATCCTTTTTATTTTTAGCTTTGGAAATTGGGGCACAATTGAGTTACTTGGTATGGTTCTTCTACCCATAGGTTCTTTAATGGCCACCAAATAATCGAAAGGACATGCCAACAGGGTGTGTGTGCTTTAAAATGAAGACAATTGGTTTTGCGATTCTGCTGGGTACAGGGTGAGCCCCATCAGAAACAGGAGTAGGGAGCAGATCATCAAGAAAGACAAGTCACAATTAGAGTGCATCTTTGATGCATTTTGTAGAGAAGCAGTGCTGGCTGTAGAAGCAGCAGGGTCAAGACCACGAGGCAGAAAGAATCTACCTGATCCTAGAAAGAATAAAGCTGTCTGTCTTTTCTCAGGAGACTGACTTGCAGAGTAGGATGCCCTTTGAGGCATTTATCATCATCTTAGGAGCTTTATAACCTGTGCTGGAAAAGAACAGAGGTCAGGAACCAAGTCTGAGCCATGCCTCCTAGGAACCATCCTTGGACAAATGTAGAATTGGATTCGTTTTCTCCCTAGTGAGGCTGGAGTAGGTGAGACATGACTATCATATCATTTCTTCAGTAATAGTATTTTATTATTCTTTTGGTGAAACTTTGCACAGTAAATTATGTTCCCATATGAAGACTTCTTTACACTTCTTTGCCTTACAGTAATTCTTAGACTTTTGGTCTCATATGGATGACTTTTTAGTGAAACATTGTACCTAGGGGCAATATTCTTTATTTTGTGTCCTAATCAGTTAGTTTGCAGGAAGGAGATCTCAGGAGATAATCTTGCTAAAAGGGGATCACAGATTCTAAGTTTAAAAAGTATCTCAGTGTAATATATACCCAGGGTATATCCACTGACTCATGATTCTTCATGGAGATCTCTCTTCATGCCACAACCCTTGGCTAATAGGTGTCTCAAGCTCCCAGATGGATAAGAGGCCTGAAGCCTACATTTTATTTGCTGGGTTGGTCCAAGTCCTGGATCCCAGGGAACTGATCCAGTGTCTGTACCCCCCCAGACTGTGCAGTTTCAATGCTGGATTTGGTTGTGGGTTTCCCATTTGTCACTAATCATACAGAATTGCTATTTTTTGTATGAGCTTTATCATTCTTGTGTAGGCATTTGAAAAATAATTTTAGTCAATGAGTTTGGAGCAGCAGTAGGAAAGGCAGCAGACTTCTGCGTCTGCTCAGCCAGGCATCTCAGCTGGAGGTCTTTGGATCCAACCCACCAAGCAGTCATCAACCGGAGGTATAAGAGAATGTTGGCTAAGAGAACACACGTGAGTTTCTGATTCAGATAGGTTTGTGTTTAATATTGTTTCTCTTGACAGTTGTAGAATCTGGGGGCAATTACTTAAACTCTCTGCTTCTCAGTTTTGTTAACTGAAAAATAGTTTACGAACATCTCAGTTGAAATACAGTCATAAGAATTAAATGGGAAAATGCATCCAGAAACTGCTCATAGATAATAAGAACTTAACAAACCCTACCTCATCGTCTCTTCCAACAGTTAGAAATTTTCAGAAATGGTGTCTACAAAACTCTAGGGCAGTTGGCAACCTTTGACTGGTTGTGTGTGGTGTATGTGTGTGTGTGTGTGTGTGTGTGTATTTTTAACTCATCCTTGGAACATTTGTTTTCTTGTGTCATTGGGGAGGAAGGAGATCCTAGGGTACCAACCACATGCTCATCTGCTAACAGAAAGATTGGAGGTTTGAATCTACTGAGGGGTTTCTTGGAAGAAATGCTTGGTAATCTGATTCCAGAAAATAAGCCATTGACAATCCATGAAGCACAATTCTACTCTAACCCCGGTGGGGGTCACCATAAGATTCTCACTCAAAGCAACTGGTCTTGGGAGTATGAGAGGGTGTGGTTTGGGACCACACAACAAATCTACTCTCCTACCTAAATCAGTTAAAAAATAAAGCACCAGTTCCAGATAGAAATAAAAAATACCAGGAGCATTGGTGAAGCTATTGGAATAGCACCCACATCGATTGCCAGTGCTCAGCAGGGAAAGTCTGACCATAGACTCACAGGACAATAGTAGCCTTCTCCCTTTCCCTCCCCTCCAAAAGGTAAGGACTGATCCAGGAATATAAGCTATAGAATCATGTACCAGTATAATTCCTTTCTATAGGCAGATCCGGGTGAAAGCTAGAAGGGCACAGTTGACCTCGCTCAGTTCTTCACCCCAGATCTGCTAGTCAGAGTGGTCATATCTCCCTTGGGAATGAAAGAAGAACTAGACAGGTTACTTGGATATCATCAAGTTTGGAAGTACATGGAAACATCGGGAGAAAGGATAAAGGGTCTCCTTAACTATAACTTCAGTTACCAAAAGTAAAATTTTACTGAAGCATGGAGAAAACTACATGGATTCAGCATGTGCTGACATGTTTTAAAGTTGGAAGCAAAAAAGTATATGTCATAAAGGAAAACCTGAAACTATAAGAGGGTACATGGCAGAACTCTAGCAATGTAGTCAGTGCCAGAACACAGACGTTGCTGGTAGCAGAAGCTGGGGTGGGAAACATAGTCCAGGCATGAATGAAAAAACACATGGAGACAACAGACAGGTAATATTTGTGTACAAGTCTGTAAGGAAGGGAGTATGTGTAGAAAGGAACACAGGAAGCAACCTCAACCCGAGTAAGGAAATAGTGGAGATTTTTGTAAAAGAGAATTTCAAGATAAAAAGCAAAAAGAAAGGCAAGGTTCGGATCAGAACATTCTTTTACTAATTAATTTGTTTCTTACAGTGGAAGAGGTAATATGGACATTACAAGGAAATATTCCATTAATGAAAATGTAGACTAGCTAAAAAAACACATGAAACTAAAAGAGGATAGGCTAAAAGGAAGTGAAGCTTCTCTGACATTTGTTTAAATGAGCTTGCCTGTTGCTCCACCAGCTACATGAGGAATATGAAAGAGTTCATGAAAATGTTGCATTATCATTTAATTACATGTTACCGTGGACTTTTTGAAGGACCCTTCTTATTATATGCCTTTGCACTGTCAATGTCATTTGACATTGACAGATTAGGTATGTTATTTAGTATTTAGTGCTGGAAATAGTCATTAATTTGTCACATGATAATGATTATCAAAAATGGATCCTACAATTTTCGTGGAATCAAGTTGTCTGAGGGAGATGCTGCTAATTAGGTTTGGACATACAGGCTGTAAGATGCTTCCAGATCTTAGAAATGACAACTTCTGAAAAATTAAATTTCATTAAAAATGTGTTAAATGCTGTTTTATTTCCTTAATGGGAAGGATATGAGGAACCTCCTGTGTTCAGCATTTCCCAAACTAAAAGAACTGAAGAAATTTCAAGCCTAGCATGTTGAAAAAGATGTCGAAGGGCGTGAATAGCTTTGTTATCAGACAGGGTAATGTAGAAATGATTATAGTCATTAGAGGTAGGATAAAATGTAGCCTCTTATTTGATGCCCCCATTTTGACCTTTTTATCAGTTTAACGACAACAGAGGAAGAAGAAATGCTTGTGGATTAAGCCTGCAGTGAATCCCCTCTGACCCTCGGCAGAGAGGTAAACAGTCTGGCTCTCACACCGACGGCATTGGAAGGTGGATTATGGCAGATGTGCTAGGTTAAAGTTTAGCATCTTATCTTTTGATCTCTCTGTTGACTCATTTTCAAGCTCTTCTTGTTTCTAATATTTTCTGATTTTTTTATTGAGGTATTTCTTTATTTTGTTACCATTAGCTTTCTTTCCTTTTTTTTCTATTTTGTATGTTTTTCAGTATATGAAATCCAGGCTGGATAAATATATAGAGGCGGAAACCGAATGGTTTCTTGGGGGTTTGAGCACAGAGGATAGGGCAAAATGGGGAGTGAATGGCAGTGTGCAGAAGAGAGCAAAAATGGTTTTAAATTGATTTTGGTAATGATTGTGCAACTCTAACTTATACGAGTGAACTACAGGATGGTATGACATGTGGATTATGTCCCAATAAAACTGTTTTAAAAAGTAATAAAAAATAAAAATTTCTTGGGTTGAGCCCCGGGTGGTGTAGTGGTTGTGTGCAGGACTGCAGCCCACTGGGTTGGTGGTTCAAATCCAGAAGTAGCTCTTGAGGAGCAAGGCTGGGCCTCCTACTCCCACCAGAGGGCAGTGATGCCCCCCACCCCCAAAAAAAACAAACAAAAAAGAAGAAATAAAAGTTTCTCATCAACTATAATAAAAAAAAATGAGCCTATAGTCAAAAAATTTAACAGGGCTCACCTAAAGATGGTTGAAGGAGTATATAATCACATTAACAAAAAGAACTTTTCTACTGTCTTCCCATTCCTCAATTGTGGATAGAGGGAGTTTACTAGAGACTTATTTCCTATTTAGGTCTCACAAATTATTCCTGGGCTCCCACTGTCATCCATAGCCTCTGCAAAGTGGATTTTTATAAGTTAGACACTGATAATAATACCTCACTTCGACTTTAGTTTATGTGATTTACAATCCTTCAGTGACTGATGATGGTGTGCTTATTCCACGTCGACTCAGTTGACATAAACCTTAGATGGCTGCTTTTTTGGAGACATGCCTTTAAGACCCTAGGCACTATTTTATCTGAAAGGCAGGCACCATCTACATTCTTTGCTACATTTTGCTATAGCACCTGTATCTTCTGTGATCCCTTCCTGGGGGCCAGTATCGAGCAAGGCCATGATGTAAGAGCCAATTGTTCTGAAGTTGGAGCTAAGAACTAGTGCAAGCCCCAAACCCATTCCTGGATCTACGTTGTTTTTGTTTTTAATGTATTCTTAATAGAGAATGGTAGGAAAGTGATTACTAAACAGAGTGCCTTGGAGTATAAGAGATCAAAGACACAAATCTGACTTGAACAGTTACAACTTTGCCCATTTATCTCCCCCTCTGATCCATGCTGGACATGATCTGTTTTTCGACATTTTCTGTGTTTTTGCTTGTTTGTCCATATTAGGGCGTAACTCAAAGGTGTCATGTCATTGGCGGTTATCCTCATGAAGTTGTGTCGTATGTTGTTCTATGCTTCAGAGTGTGAAACAGGATTGATGAACCCATAGGGACAGCAACAGAATAAGGGTTTCGGGGAGAGGGGAATAATGGTGATGGAGAGTAAAAAGGAGACAATGTCAAGAACTACAGAAAGAAAAAGAATGTTTGGAAACTGTGGTAGCAAGTGTACAATTCTTGGTGTGATTGTATTATGGAATGATATGATATACATAGTATCTCACAATTAATCATTATTTTAAAAAGAATGACTTATGTTCAACCATTTCAGGAGGTAGTATGTGATCAACACCAATAATACTGAAGGAGGAAATGCATATTAAATTGAAGGCATTGATGAAAATGTAATTGAAAATATGTCAACTAAGCTATTTCCATAAGCAGCCATAATATTGAATTGCTTACTCTGCCAAGAAATCTATGCCAAGAAATTCAGCTAGACAGCTACCTGGCTGTGATATATTTGCTGATGTCAGATTGGTTTTAACTGAACTCAGAGTATACCAGAAAGACCAGTGTTTAATTGACTATGAAAAGACACTTGGCTGTATGGATTATGATAAATTGCAGTCAACACTGCAAATAGTGGGAACTTTGGAACATTTAATTGTGCTCATGTGGAATCTGTATATAGACCAAGAGTCAGTCATTTAACAAAGCCAGGGGATGCTGCATCATTTTGTTCTTTAAAAGTTACTCCTCCCACTAATACAGCCTTACCTCAATAATCTTGCTAGACCTGTGTATATGCATTGGTACTCGTAAAATCTTCTGTGAGGTCTTACTAGTGTATACATATATCTCACTAGTAAGATCATTAAGATTGTGTATACACTCGTAAGATCGCACAGAAGGTCTTACGAGTGTATACATGATCTTATTAGCAAGATACATGAAAATCAAGATAGATAAACCTATTAGAAACTGTAATAGGAGTAATGGTTCCTGGAAGTTGTGAGAAGAGGAAGGGGAGGGTGGAAAGGAGACCTAAAAGCAATGATAACTGTATAACCGCACTCAAGGGGAACAAACATCAGAATGTTAGGATTCATTGAATGATGTGAGTTATGGCCCAACCCCCCCCCCATAACAATATATCATTTATTAAAAGTTCAGGTGGTGGTTAGGGTGGGGGAGAGAGGAGATTAAAGGAACCTCATATCAAAGAATTCAAGAAAAAAATGGATTGTTAATTATGATAGCAACAGATATTCGACTATGCCTGATCTAATGGAATTATGGAGGGTAATATCAGTAAGAGCTTCCAAGAAAGTATTAAAAATAAAATCAGGAAATGTGTGTATAAGGGTTGTACCTTTCATAATATTGATTCAATCTGTATGCTAACCAAAAATCCAAGATGGTGGACTATAGAAAGATGAATGTGGTTTCAGAATTGGAGGAAAACTTAACAACCTGCAAAATGCATGTGTCACAACCTTGTTCGATGGAATCAAAGAGGTCTTGAAAAAGGTCTTTGTCAAAGTCTACAGCCTCCAGTATGAATTAAACCTCAAGAAAAAGAAAACAAAAATCCTCACAACTAAACCAATAAGCAACATCACAATAAACAAAGAAAAAACTGAAATTGTCAGATATTTTACCTGGATATCCAATTAACATCAGTGGAGGTAGTGATTAAAAAAAGTTCAAACTGGGCATAGTTATTTCAAAAGTGTTAGCAAGCAATAATGTAACTTTAGGGGCTAAGATGCACTAACCAAGTCTATGGTATTTGAAAATGTCTAATATGCATGTGAAAGTTGGACAATGAAAGAAAGACAAGAAGAATTGATATGAGTGAGTTACAATGTTGGCAAAGACGATTGAAAATATCAGACTGCCAGAAGAACAAATAAATCTGTCTCAAAAGGAGTGTAGCCAGAAGGTTCCTTAGAAGTGAAGATGATGAAAGTTCATCTTACTTAGTTTGGACATGTTACCAGGAGGGCCCAGTCCCCGGAGACGGAGATCATGCTTGATGAAGTAGAGGGTGAGCAGAAAGGAGAAAGACTCTTAATGAGATGGGTTAACCCAATGATTTTAACAATGGGCTCAGACAACAGTGGTTGTGGGAATGGTGTTTGTTCTCGTGTACACAGTGTCACTTCAAATTGGGACTGACACTATGGCACCAAAGAGGAAAAATACCACCTCGTTAGCAGCATTTGTCTCAACCTAAAATGGTCTTATTTACTTATTGTGATTACTTTTTCCCCTTTCCTTTAGAATTTAAGCTTCTTGAACTGAGGTACTTGGCTCTATTCACAGCTGTAACCTCTGTCTAAGATAGCCTCTGCACATATTGGGAAGTAGGTTTGATGACTGACTGACTGGTTATTCTTATAAAAGAGGCTGAAGAGAATGGAGAGAGAGTTGACTAACATTTTTTTAGGTAATCTTTTCTGGTTTATTGTCATCTCATGGTGACGCTATGCAACCTTCTGGATAACCAGTATGTATGAGTTTATTATTGTGAGTGAGCTTTCAACATAGATGCATATCTAGTACCATATTGAACACTGTTCCCTTGTCATTCTCAAAATTTCATTGGTTAATTTTCAGAAGTAGTTCACCAGGACTTTCTTGGGTGGCGCAATTTAATTACTAGCTAAAAGGTCAATGGTTTGAACCCACCTAGACGTGTTTCCCAGACAAGGCCTGATGAGCTTCTAAAAGGTCAATTAAACTTTGTATATGTGGTGTCTGCATTGCATTGGAGATGGTTCAATAGCAACTGGTATACTCATCAGTTAATTCATCACACTGCGGTGGTTGGCATCTGCTATATGATATTGGAAAGCAATCCTGGTGGTACTATGAGTAGAGCATCAATCTAGCAACCACAATTCAATCCTACCAGCCCTCTCTGGTTTAAAGATAAGATGCTCTCAACCCTACAGATCGTCCCCATATTGCCACCAACACACTCTTTTCTATCACTTAGTCTGTCCTGTTTTCTCTAGTTATAGTCCAGAGTTCTGAGTAAGAGGATCATTGTGTATAGTTGAAATACATTAAAGATCTCCTAGGATGCTGACATATTGACAACTAAGATGGCATCTCTTAGTGATTCAAGCTCAACCAAATTATCCCTCTGGATGGGAACAAAGTGCTGTTTCTTTTGATGGGTATCAGATGAAAGACAATGTATATTTAGAGACCAGGTATAAGAAAAAAGTACCAAACCCCAAACTCACTGCGATGAAGTCAATTCTGACTTATAGTCCCTCTATAGGACAGAGTAGAGTTTTTGCAGAGAACTTCTGAGACTGTAAATTTTACTTATGGGAGCAGATAGATCCATTTTTTTTCTTCCACAGAGTGGCTAGTGGGATAGAGCTGCCAACCTCATGACAGGCAACCCATTGCTTACCTTGCTGTGCCTCCAGGGGTCCTTCTATGAAACATGTACACCTCTAATCCCTACTGAACTTGCTGAGATATTTCTTACAGGGATACATGAAGGGATGAATCTGACCTAACATCACTCAATCTTGTCTCTCCTTGCAAAGACAGTTTCTTTTGAGTACAAGGGGAGTGGCATCACATGCAGTTGTAACATCCTTCATCCTCACTTTCGTGTCTCTATGTGGGTATTGGAAATAAAGGATATTCTAAGCATAAGGTGTCACTCCATGAATCATGTTTATTTCACTTTGAAGTTTCTTTAGTGAGTCTCTGTCTGTAATGCAGAGTCCAGTGGCCGGATTCGGATTAAACCAGAGAAAATATTTGAAAGAATCCTTGTGTCTGGTAATGTAAGCATAACAATTCCTAAATTGCTGCTTTCAATATGATCATAATGCCTTATCAAGTATCTAAAAGCATTTTAATATATAATTGTATAGTTTAGGGACCACATTAGTGAGAGGACAGAGACATTAGCTTGAGGACAGAGATCGCATTTGACAGAGCGCTATGTCCCTTTGATCTTCAAGTGTTCTTCATGATCAGCAAGCAAAGTAGTATCTGTATATCACAGGTTGTTAAAATTTTCTTCCAATGCTACTTTCTTTTCTTCCAATTGGACTAGCTTCTTGGATTATTGCTCTAGCAGCCCTGGTGGCATAGTAGAGTCCACATTGAGCTGCTTGCTGTAAAAGCAGGAGATTGATCAGTGGTAAGAACAGGAGTTGCTTCTACAAGGAAAATTTTTTGTTCCTGTAAATATTTACAGCTTTGCAAACTCACAGGGCAGTTCTGTTCCCATGGAGTCACTATGTGTAAGAATTGACTTGATGGCAATAAGAGGAGCACTGCAATAGTTTGCAAACTGCTTGTGCTCTTCACGCTTCAGGTTTTCATTTGTAAAGTAGAGTTAAAGCAATTCTTTGAGTTGTTGTTAAGATTGAAGAAGATGATTTGTATAAAACTTTTACCAATAGGACCTGCATATAATGATTGTGGAAATAAAATATGAGCTACTAACTCCCCCTGCCCTTCTAGATCTATTATCTTGTTTGATTTTCATCCAACCCTATAAAAGAAAAGTAATAGATTATTCTCATTTTATTTAAATGGAACAGAGTAAGTTACAACTATAAAAAACCCTCTATTTCTCAATGGTGCAATCCCTAAATGATGAATACAAAAACCAGAATTAGAACTCATACCTTCTGGTACTCTAAATCTGCTATCTTCTAACATGAATATGAGGACACTTGTCTACAACTATGTCCTGATTAGAGAGACATAGTTAAAGACATTTTCAGAACAACTCTGTGCACATATGAGCACATGATAAGTGAACTGTGATGTGCACAGGGTTGTTCCCAATAAAGTGTGCTTAAATAGGTCTCTGTGATCAGGGGATAGTTGTAGACAAGTTCTCTCAGTGATATATTCACCCTAGTTTTACTAAAGAGCCTTCAATAGATAATCTAATCAAAACAAAGGCTTCTGAGGGGATCTGTTGGGGCACTTCAATTCAAGGCTCCAAAATTAGC
The DNA here is from genome assembly GCA_004026705.1 of Nesogale talazaci. Lineage (NCBI taxonomy): Eukaryota > Metazoa > Chordata > Mammalia > Afrosoricida > Tenrecidae > Nesogale > Nesogale talazaci. The sequence continues at coordinate 87,622 of PVJH01003186.1, forward strand.
ACAGAAGATTATGGCAACAATTTGGGAATTTCAAAGGGAATAATCTTGTTCTCTCTTCTCAAAGGACTAGGACAATCCAAGGCCTTTTTATTAAGAAGTTTTAAGAAAACTAAACAGTGTACTGGAAAGAAAAAGGTTTAAAAAGTTGTGTTGAGGAATTATTTTCCATTAGGACAATGCAGCTCCTTCTTCAAGGGTCCCTATGATGTCTTAGGAACATTTTGTTGAGAGACCTTATCCCATTACCCTATAATCTGACCTTGACTTCTTTTTCTTCCCCCAAACCAATTACTATCACAAGGAATGTGATGTGGGTTTTCTGCCATCGTGATGTGATATAAATTGAAGAGATCACAATTTTTTGAGAAAGGGTTAGAAAGATGAATGTACCTCCCTCAGCATTATTGTAGGGGCTCCAAAAATTCATGGAAAATTAAAAAATTTTAAATGACATTTCCCCACATGTCATTTTGATCCTCCATTACATAGACCTAGTTGGAAAATAATGTTGAGAAATTAAAACCCTACAGTCTGATATCTTTGGCTTAAAAAGTGTTTGAAGATTTTATAGCAATAATTTTTGACTTACCATTGTATATAGTTTCTCTGGATCTTGCTCCTCATCAGGAAAAGACATAGCTAAGATTAGTAGATGTGTTAAGCTAGTTTGACTAGAGAAACAACCAGTGACACCCATATTTGTGTAAGAAAGAGCTTTATATTAAGAAGTAATAATATGTCAAGAAAACATTCCAGCTCAGTCTAACTAAAGTTCATAAGTCTGATGCTAGTGCATATATCCCTCTTCCGACTCATGCAACCACATGCAATGATGCAGAATGCAGAAATATCAGGTTGGTGGGTACAAATACATTTGTATCCAATGGTGGTGGTAACATCTGCAGTGCTCTGGCAATAACCAGGATTAGCAGGAAGGTGAAAGCAGAGAGAGTTAGGTCTTCAGAGAGCCATGTCTTACTACCATGGGAGGTGTTCAGGTTGGGACTTTATTGACAGGATAATCTCCACCTATATCTTTTTGCAGATACCATGTTGACACTAAAAACCTAACTATCACATTAGAGGATTCATCTTTGTGTTCACTCTAGTTTCTGTAAGTGGAAAGGCCATGACACCCACTGTTGGAGACACTCACACCAAAGTTTACAATGTCCAAATGAGTCCCCAAAACAAGGGTGAGGCTATGCAATCAAACAAATCTTGTGAAAGTTTTCTGGAAGTTAATATATGTTCATGTTATTGTTATCATCATGGTTTATTATTTATTGAGTGCCCTCCCTTTATGGGTCCTTTGAGGAAAGCACATCAGACAGGACTTTCTCCCAAGGAAATTGAAATGGAATTCAGATGGTCCCAGTATATGAGATAATAAAACTACTCAGGGTATGAAATAAGACCAGTCTTGGAAGACTCAACCAGAAGAAGAATTTGATAGGAGATAGGGGGCAAGTTGCTTGCTATCACTGGAGCAGGGCATGTTTCCAGATACAGAGAGCAGCGTGAAGGTCAGCATTCAAATGGAAACACAAAAAAGTGGGAGAGGGAGGTGAGAATAGCAAGGTCCCATCAGTCATCAGAAAGGAGAAGGTGGGAAGGAGCAGAGCAAGAATACATGTGTGAGTTCAGAGTTGTGTATTTGTGACTATATATTGGTGTCATGTGCCATTTGTCCTGCAAAAGACTAAAAGAACAAGCAGCTCTCTACAACTGCCTCATTCAAGTTAGGACGGGAAAGTTATATCACATCTGTACTGGTTTGTAATCTCTGTTTGGTTTTGTTTATTTAAAAGTTAATGAAAATGATGTGCTATTGTTATGTAGTGATGCCAGGAAATGTTTCACCAGAGACTTCAAAAATGTTTTTGGTGCTGTGCCCATTTCATGTGGTTTTACTTTCCTCTGTCTTCTTTCTTCCCTCCCATTTCACTCTCCTTTTTCCTGAAATCCTTCTCTGGTACTAATGGATTAATATCATGTGACTGAGGGGGGCGAGAGTGGGGAGGCAGTGTATTTCAGTGTATTTGGAGAGAATCCAGCTACGCAGGCAAGCCAGCCATCCAAAGGTAAAGCAATGGGGAGGGAAAAAAATCTAAGAGTTCATGCAATTGCTATCATTTATAGAAGATCTATTAGTAGAAACCATCCAATAGAAACACATAATTAATAGCTCCTCAAATACATAGCTGGAACTGATAAATTGGAATAAGTATACTACCATCTGGGAATAATTAATAGTAACTTATATGCTCCTTAACGAAAGAAGCAATGTTTTCACCTTCTTCAGTCAGTCCCCAGAGAGCGTAGAATCTGCTTTGTCCATTCAGTCTTTCAAAATATATTAAGCACCACATACTGTGCTAAGGTACTGGGAGATACCAGTGAAAAATACAACATTTTATACTCATGGAACTTAAAATATTGGGGAATGGAGATAAATATCACAAGATAGAATGTGATTGCTAGCCTCAGTATGGAAAAAAAATCAAGGCGATATGAGTTTAAGCAGGAGTGGGAGGATTCTATATCTTCAACTTCTTATTATGAGGTGACAGAAACCCAGCTCAAACTGGTTTAAACACAGGTTAAAGTTATTGACTCAATCAGTTGTAAAGAAAAAGATTTGACTAGATTTACGATGATCAGGTACTCATAGAATCTACCAGCAGCAATCTGACTCTCTTTACTTCGACTCAGCATTCTTCAGAATTGGGTCCATATGCACATGCTATGGTAAAAGAAGAAACAGAAGGTCTATTTTTCTGATTAACTGACATTGAATTGGTTTTTACTCATGATGACACCATGCACAATGAAATGAAAGGCTGTTTGGTCCTATACAATTCCATTGATTGGTTGTGGATTAAACTGTTCTATTGGGAATTGTTTTCATTCATTGATTTTCAGAAGGGTCAGTTCCACTGAATCCTGTTCAGTATTATAGCAGCACATAAACTGGACAAGTCTGGCTATGTGTTTCCTAAGAATTCTAGAAAAGTCTTTGGGAATACCTCTTGTTGAAAAAACTTGGGTAAAGTGACAATAAATTAGCCAATTATCCTTGTCAAAAAGATGGATTAGACTGATTGATGAGGCTTGGTCATGTACCACCTCCCTGTATCCCAAAGTGGAAAGTCAGACCAATTCTAATCAGAACTCAGAGTGAGAGAAGGACTTTTTTACCCACAAGTGAAAATCAAAGTTTTCTTTGCTTCTTTTAAAAATTTATCCTTTTACTGGGGGCTCATACAACTCATCACAATCCATAGATAAGTCCATTTTGTGTCAAGCACATCTGTACATCCATTGCCCTCATCATTCTCATAACATTTGCTTTCTATCTAAGCCCTTGGCATTGGATCCTCATTCCTGTCCCCTCCCTGCAACCACCCCTCCTTAAAGCTTTGATATTTTATAAATTATTATTACTTTGTCATATCTTACATTATCCGATGTCTCCCTTCACACACTTCCCCATTTTATGTCCCCCAGGGAGTAGATTATGTGTGGTACCTTATAATCGGTTCCCCCTTTCTACCTCACCCTCCTTCTACCCTCCCAGTATTGCCACTCTCATCACTGGACCTGAAGGGATCACCTGTCCTGAATTCCCTGTATTTCCGGCTCCTATCTGTGCCAGTGTATATCCTCTGGTCTAGCCAGATTTGTAAAGTAGAATTGGAATCATGATAGTGGGAAAGAGGAAGCATTAAAGAACTGGAGGAACATTGTATGTTTTATCATTGCTACACTACACCGTAACTAGTTTGTCTCCCCTCTGCAATCCCTCTGTAAGGCGAAGTCCATTACCTGCAGATGGACTTTGGGTCCCCAACCCGTACTCCTCCTCATTTTCACTAATAAAAAATTTAGGTCCTTAATGCCTGATACCAGATACCTTTGACAACTTGTGGTCACACAGACTGATGTGCTTTTTCCATGTGGGCTTTATTGCTTCTGAGCTAGATGACTTCTTGTTTGTCGTCAAGCCTTTAAGACTCCAGACGCGATATCTTTTGAGAGTTGGGCACCATCAACTTTCTTCACCACATTTGCTCATGCATCCATTTGTCTTCAGCTCTCCCAATGGGAAGGTGAGCACACAGTGGTATGAGAAAATCTAGGCTTTCAAAACTCTTGCTGCCACTGAGCTGGTTATGACTCCTGGCCTTGTAGGGTAGAGTATCACTGACTCCGAGGATTTTCAAGGTTGTAACTCTTTACAGGCACAGGAAGTCTCATGTTCCTCCTGTGTAGTCGCTGGTGATTTTAAACCACCGGCCTTCAGTTTAACAAGGAACCCAGGTCCTGTTACGGTTGTGCATTGGGTTGCACTTCATAGAGTTGACAGTTCAAAAGCACCAGCAGCTCCAGAGGAGGCAGCCTGGGGTGTCTGCTCCCTCCAGCAGTTACAGTCTTGGAAACCCGCAGGCAGGTGCTATAAATCAGTATGAATTCAAGGGCAGTGAGTTCAGTTTTTTGAGTTTTGTGGTCAGCCGTCCAAGCATAACCACTATGCAAACAGGGATCCTCAAGAGGGCATAAGTGCTGAGTATATAAAAGCAGCAATGTTTCAGAGATAATAGGAAAGGTTGGTGAGAACTTATAAAAGAGTGAGTGATTACTTAGGTAGCTCTCAAAGGATGGATGAGTTTGAAGGGTGGAGAAGAAAATTGGGGTGCAGTCAGTCCACAACACATCCTCTTGTATGTGAAAGCCCTTACCCATATAGACATACCAAAGTAGAACAGAAAGCTGAGAAACACCATCCTTAGTTAAACTACCATAGTGCCATATTAGAATGAGTGTCTAGATTTAATTGATAGCTATAAACCTCTATCAAAAGGATGGGGGTTAATTATTCAGAGATATTTCAGAGGATGAGATTGAAAAAGACATAGACATCATCAAGCACAAGAATTCTGACATGTATATGTATCCCAACTGTGGTAGGGAGAGAAAGGAAAGTGTGTCATAGTAGGATGGAAATGTTAGTTTCTAGAAACTGAAAAAACACCAGAGAAATTTCCTTCTCTATATTAATCATATCCCACTAGCAAAATAAATCCTTTTGAGATCAGAGACTTACTATGGACTTACATGATCAATTTTGTATAATAATATATTTAAAAGATAACCAATATATATTCACTATATGAGTAATTTCAAACTTGTTTCTCCAACTGAGATATCTGGAAGCTACTCTCTTCACATTACTAACCCTAAGATTTTATTATTTTGAAATTAAAAATCTAAAGATTTCCTATCATTTTAACTTTTAATGGAATGGGAAGAAAATGCTAATCCACTTTAAGGAAACAGGCATTTTTCTTGGGCATTGCTTCATAACTTAGAAAATCCATCTCACACTGTCAATTATAACTTGTATTGAGTTACAAATCTTTATTTTAAAAATGTAGCCTAAAGAAGTAAGAAGCATCCATCAAAAATTGACCTAATGAAAGATAAATATGCACATGCACACATTTGTGCAAAAGGAGATTTGGCAGTACTGTTACATAAACATTAGACTTCTAATATAGTTTATGTATTATTTACATATGTATATGTATGTGTATAATTATATTTAAACATATATTAATATGTTTAAAGTCACCAGCCATTCTGCAGGAGAAAGGTGAGATTACTCCTGTAAAGATTTACACAAGTTGGGGGAGAAGGGTTCAAGATTATAGAGGAAGATTGGCAGTTGGGTGGGTATAACTACTTATCTGGAGGGTTTAGCAGAATATTGTTGTCAATTTATTTCTTGAGATGGGCTGTATAAATATATCTGTTTATTTTTTTTCAGAAATCCTTCCATATACCTTATCCCTTATACAAACCCAAGCAGTGGTCTGAATGATTTAGGAGAAAGAAAAGAAAGAGGAAAAAAGTAATATTTAAATGGACTTGGAGTCTTTAGTAACCAACAAGTTCATCTCAAACAAAAAGAAAAAGAAAGATTGGAGTCAAGATGACTTCCAGGTAGAATTGCTCACTCAGGGCTCCTATTGTTATCAGAAAATTAAGAGGCAAGGAGACCAATATTGGGAGGCTGGGTGTATTAGGGTCTGGTTCTGAACTCCCCCTGTGATTTTGGTCCATGGAGCAATGTGAGAATTCACTAAAATGCTCTAAGGTCACCACATCTGCCTGTGGGTTCCTCTAATCCCACACCATGGGATGGCATCCACCACAACTTGCTAAGCCTGAAATATAAGGCTTACAACATGCAGTAATTTCCCCAGGCTGCTGTCTAAAGGTGGTCGTAATCTCAGGCTTCAGGAGAACCTCCAAGGTCTAGCCATAAGACCTCTTCAGAGTTCCCCTGTCTGCTGTCCATTCCACTCTTGCATCCTCCCTCACTGTCCAGGAATATAGTGATTACATCAGTTATCACCTTTCCCACTCTTCTTAGCTTCAGTCTGTTAGCATGGGTAAGGATAGATAAGTCACTAATTTGCAACAATTTAGAAGCTCCTAGGATATTTACCTGTGACACAGCTGTGCAGGATAGCTGAGAGTGACACAGAAGTACAGCCGGGGGGAGAATTCAGACCCAGTCCAACCCAAAACCACTTGACTAATCTGGTTCCCCTTCCATGTAGTGGAAGTACAGTACTGTACAGCCCTGATACCACCGCACCCCACAAGCCCATTCTAAAAAGAAAAAAATGTTTCTTAAACAGTTACAATTCAAGACTATGTTTGCTTGCAAAACTTTGAATGAAAGCTTCCAGACACCTGGTCCTGGTCTGTTAGCATAATATTAGCATAACACAATAGACAGAACTCTAAGCCCCAGAGCACAGCCTAGGAATTTAACATAAAAATGCAAGAAAAGTCAGGGGCTAAACACCACAGCCCAAGCCAGTTTGTCCCTACAAATTTTGAGCCCCATAGAGAGTCTTAATTGCAACCAGACAGTCCAGACCAGATGCATGCTCATGCTGCAGACCCACCCAATCCAACCCAGTGGCACACCTACAATCACTGACTTCAGTACACCTTCTGAGACCTCCCTATGGCAATAGGTCACTGAGTCATTGTGGCACTTCACCTACGGGGCCTGACCTACCACTGTGTTAGGCCACAGATGGTACCCGAGTCCTCTCTTAGCAGCCACACAGAGAAATCGCTCAAGGACCCTTGGTCTCCCAGGAACATGGTGCACAGTGCTTCCAAAAGGAAACGCAGAACACCTTCATCTAAAAAATAAGAAAAACAAAAGAAAGAGTGGAAGAAACCTTAAACCTAACAATGCTTCCAGAAAAGACAGATGGTGATCTGCAGTAAAAAGAAATCTTCAGATTGCTGCTTAAAGTAATGGAGGATATGAGAAAAGCAACACAGAATAAGGACGCAAAAATAGAGGCGATGAAGTCCACACATTAAAGGGAAATACAAAAATTAATGGATGAGGTAACAGAAAAAAAGTAAGGTCACAGACCTCACTAACAGACTCGAAGAGGCAGAGAATCATACCATCGACTTTGAGAACATTCAGGCAGACTTCTACAAATGGGAAACACAGTCAAGATAATACAAGAGGCAGGACGAAACCTGAAAGCATTGACAGACGCCATTTAGAGGAATGATATTAAAATAATAGATCATCTAGACCAAGACACAATGAAGAAGTCCACAGTTAAATTAGTGAGGCAATTCCTAGAAGCAAGCTTTCCTACCTTAATGAATAAGAAACAGGTATTCATAATGCAAGTCTAATTGATTTCCTAATTGGTGAATTAGACTAAATTCTAAACCGATTAGACTAAACCCCAGGAAGAACTCGCCCAGGCACATCATAATTAAATTATCCAACTTCAAGGAAAATGAATATTTTAAGAGGAGCAAGAGAAAAAAATGCAATCACATATAGTGGTATTCAAGTAAGAATATGTTCAGACTTATCAGCTGATACCATAAAGAGAAGGAGAGGGTGAAGCAACTGTTGGATCAGGGATAGGCTGTCAAGCTCTCAACCCTTTCCCCAGCATGTAGTAGGAAATGAAGCTGGTGGACAATTCTAGGAATAGGTTCCAAGAATATCGTTCCTCCACATCTGCAATGGCTGGACAATTAAACTAAGGAAAAAGCACGATAGCAGTAGAAAATCCCCAGCAACTGCAGCAACTAAGGGACCCTCCTCGTCCTCTCCTTTAAAAACCTACCACTTTCCTCACTAGGTGCAACTTCTCTAGGCTACTTGCTAGATCATGGAACCTCATCCAGGAGCTTCTTTTCTAATAAAGAACTGTTATAGCCTCTTAACTTTGCCTCACTTTGTCTTCATGCCTCAGTTTACCTCTTGTTTGTTGCCAGTGTCTTTATATGCCCCTGGCTGCACTTTGGGTGAGTGCAGCATCCCTCTCTCCTCCATATCCCCTCCCCTCAGACCAGGATCTTTCAACTGGGAGTGAATACCTAAATAAGTTTTATCTCTGTTTTTTCGGCCACTGTCCCTTGCTTCTGGGTTCTTCCATCAGACGTGTTGTCCATTTATTCCTGTTGAACCATGGGCCCATGTGAGAGCCTCTCCATCCAAAGGACATCCAGGGAGTTGGGAGGCTGCTGACCCCCCTCCCTTCATCCAAAGATCAGAGACATTTGGGGACATCTGAGTGCATCTTTTCCAGTGTTGCTGGAAAGTCAGGCTTCCCCCTCCCCCATTCCAGAGGCCCACTTGGCCACTCAGGACACTGATTGTCTAGCCCAGTTTCATCCATGAACCCCGTAACATGGGAAACAAAATTCCAAGCCAGAATCACATGTTTAGCGTGTCCCCTAACCTCTCAACTCTTGCCACAATGCCTGACATCTGGACAGAACGCCTTTTTTTTTTTTTAATGCAATTCAGTTTAGCTCCTACGTAAACTAGATAATGGCAAATGGCTTAAGGTCTCCTACATCCAAACTTTCTTTCTTCTACACTCCCGTCTCTCTTTGTACTACCTGACACCCTGCTCATATTCTCTTAACAAAACACTCTCTTAATCAGGTCCCTGAGAGTACACGTCCCTCATCTTTTTCTGAACCCCATGACTTCTCATCTGCACCCCCAGTAAGGTTTCCTCCATATTCTGGGTGCCCCTCACTATCACTTCCCTCTGCTACCCCTCAACTCCCAACCATCCCTTTGCTGACCTCCCACTCCAGGTCCTAACTTTTCTCTTTTGTCTTTTCCTGTCATTATCATACCTTAGGAAGTTGGAGGCACAGAAGGTCTCATCCACGTCATGTTCCTTTCTCTTTCACTGACTTGTCCCAAAATGAAAAGCACTTAAGTTCCTTTTCTAATAATCCCATCACCTACATCAAAGAGTTTTGCTATCCTATTTCAAGCCTATACTTTATCAAGGCATGATATTTTTGTAGTCCTTTCATCTACTCTCACCTCAAATGAAAGAGAGCATGTTTATGCCCCTGTTCAGCAGCATGCAGACCAGGTTCATCTTAATGAATTTACTCTGCCTGTGGGTACTGGGGAAGTCCCAAGACAAGAACCAGACTCAACTTACCAGACCAATACCCAGGCAGGCCACGATGACTGGGTCCACCAAATTAAAATGCTCCAGTGTGTCCTGACTGGTCTTTAGGCAATTTCTCACAAAGCAATTAATTTTGAAAAACTTAGGGAGATTACTCAAAGGCTGGCTAAAAATCCAGCAGCATTTTTAACTCACCTGACTAAAGTCCAATCACCTGACTAAAGTCCAATCGCTTAGACCCAACCTCACCAGCAGGGACCCCCTGTGCTCGCCACACAGTTCATGACTCAATCAGTTCCAGACATTAAAAAATTAAAAAAAAAAAAAAAGACCAAAGACAGTTCTCAGACTCCTGACTGGAACCTGGAAAATATGGCCTTGAAAGTCTTTAAAATCAGAAAGGAGCAGACAGAGACAGACAGGGAGTCCCAAAATTGCCAGAAGGCAAACATACACCCAACCCTTGATTACAGCTCTGAGGCCATAGGCAACCAAGAACACATTACATTCTTCCCAGGCCTGGAAACAGCAGTTACAGTCCACATCCAGAATCTTACTTCAATGTTGCCAGCAAGGTCACTGGGTCAATCACTACCCACAACCTTGTCTGCCTGACATGCCTTATCCTGCGTGTGTTCAATGGAGGACCCTCTGGAGAATTGACTATCCTTTGGTGCCCAGTCATGAAAGGCCAGTTCCTCCAAGCCCTGCCCTACCATTAATGCTACTAGGCTGAGCTCACAAGGATTGACAGAGCCTAGATTCAATGACTCCAACACCCCCGCAGAGCCTAGTGTAACAATCAAGGTAGTAGGTCCTGGTCAACACAGGGTTTGTCTTCTCTATTTTATCTTACTTCTCTTGTCCTTTATACCCTTCCAAGGTCTTTTCCATGGGAATTGACAGTCATCCCTCTTATCCATTGTCCACTGTGCCCCTTACATGTCAGGTGGATAGCAGGCCAATAACACAAAAAATTAAGATGGTGACAGTAAGTTTTAAATAGAAAAGTATACAGAAGGCTGTTTGCCAAGAAGTTAATGAGAAAGTAAAAATGAATATGTTCATTATTTTAAAAAAAGGATTATAGTATAAGAAATATAAAGGGCATCAAACTAATGAATCTCCAGTGACATAGGAAAACAACTGAGCAGATATGGTCACCTGCAACCTAACTAATTCAAACCAGCCTCACCCCATTCCCATCCTCTTCTTGTCATTGCCCAATGTCCAGTCACAGTACACAGACACAGAATTACACTCTTTGGTGTCCAAGGAAGAAACCTTAACCCAGAATGGTGGGTGATGCTTCAAAAAAGGATGGCAATACCCCAAGTCCAGGCAGCCACCATCGTACAACAGATCCTTTACTCTTAAAGCATTGGCCCCCAAACCCTTATCCATTTTCTTCAATTTCTGTTTCATGGCCCGTCATTGCAAAGCCTTGTAAGCACTGTTTGTTCTAACTGCCACACTTGTGCCTCTTTCAGCCCGCAGGGAGGACTTAAGTCAAACTCCCTCACCCATTAGATGAGAAGGCATCTCCCAGGACAAGATTGGCATGTAAATTTCACCTAGATGCCATTGAACAAAAAGCTGAAATATCTTTTCCCCATAGTTGACACACTTACTAAACATGGAACTACAGAAGTAGTGGCCTAAATCCTACTGGCCCACATCATTCCCAGATTTGATCTCCCCACGTCCATACAATCTGATAACTGGCCTGATTTCATTTCCAAAATTACTCATCAGTTATGTTCAGCACTAAACATAGATTGGAAGCTACACATTCTGTGTAGACCTCAGTCATCAGGAACAATAGAAAGTGCTAATGGACTCCTCAAAGACCACTCCACAAAGCTGTCTGTAGAACTCAACCAATACAAGGTCACATTTTTACTTTTAGCTCTTGCTTGAATTAGAGTTTCCCCATGTAGCCCCACCTTCCGTAGTCCTTTCAAATGCATGTATGGAAAACCATTTCCACTCAACCTACCATCTACCAGTCCAAGAACCCCTCCCCCACACTACCCCCGGCCACCTAACCTTCCTTATATCTCTCTCTTAAGACAACTGCTCTGAAAAATCATGGACAGGCACATGCCCCACTTTGAAGTTGCAGAACAAACCTCTAAGGTGACTACTGCAACCTAGAAACTCAGTGCTTCTCAAAACTCTTTATCCAAAACCTGTATAACAATATCATAATCCTCACTATTTCCAAGGCAGTTAAGGTAACTCAGGAATCCTGACTGGCACCACCTCAGCCAAGTTAAACAGGTGTCTTCCAGTCATGATTCTGTGTACCCCATCCAAGTCAAGGGGGCGTGTTTTATGAAGGCCATTCACCTTCATTTTACTTCAGTGCCTTCTGCAAGCCACTATAAGCCAAGTTAAAGCTACAAAGCCCAAAGTAAACCCCTTCACATAGATATTTGTTGTCCACAAAACCGATCAGGCAGGCAATGTTAAACAGATTCAGGTCGCCAGAAAAGAATATTATGCCCTGGCAGGGTGCCAATCTACTTTCTCCCTGGCATCCAAAAATCAGTAACTATGGAGCCTCCCTGCCAGCCCCATGTTTCCATTTTGACCAAATGGAAAAGTATTGTCAACAGTGGCCAGACATCTATGGTAGGTGGCCATATTGCTCTTATGTGTGTAGTGCTGGATTGGAATGCAGAGTTCAACATAAGTAGAGCAATCATTTTTGTAGGGGATGGAAGTGGAACCTATCGCTTTCATATTGGAGAACCCTAGGACAGCAGATGGCTGTTATGAGTAGAGGGCAAACTATATCTTTGGTAGTATAGCACCAGGCCCTATGGGACCCTTAGGACTCACTTGAGATATGTAAGAGTTCTTCCTTGGAGTTTTGATAAAGTAGATCCAGTGGCACAGGAGATCCAGAAAAGTGAACAATCCTTAGCCAACCAGCTACCAGTGATAGAGGGCTTGGCACCGACAAAACGTCCTGATAACCCATTCACCAGGGCAAAGGAGATTTAGGAGGCCGCAGCCCTCCTCAGTGTTTCAGGAGTAACCAATATGACCACCTGCTTTCTCTGTGCCTCCTTTCAGTGCCTCTTTTATCTGCTGTTCCCCTATTGACTTCTGTCCCTCCGATAAGTCAGAGGAGTACTCTGCACCCTTGAAGAGAATTCCCTTGTATGACCCCTCAGACAGCAGCCGGAATAAAACCTAGCCCATGTGATACCCAAAGCCTCCATCCTCAAACCACCAGTGCTACAGCACCCACAGTATGTCTGGGGTTCTCAAAGCTCCCCCAGGCATGTTCTTTTGATGCAATGGAACCCTTATTAAATGTACTATTGACTCCATAATAGGTCTTTGCCTCGCATACAAGTTGCTATGTATGGATCGACTGAATTTGAATGGCTATGGGTTTCTAAAATCAACTCATACAACTAAAGGGCTGTTTTCCTACTGGTATTGTTTAGTTTTAGCTTTGTCTCCTTTCTCAAGCTAGACTTTCTGGTAAAACCCTAGTGCAAAGTATGCTCCAGGCACAAAAGTTTAAAATCACTCCAACTGGTTGAGGATTTCACCTTAGAATCCCTAAGCTCCTTACAGGCACAGTTAATTTCCCTAGCAAAAGTGAACTTCCAAAGCCATAGGGTTCTAAATCTCCCAATTACAAAAAAAAATGAGGAAACTGTTTGTTTCTAAAAGAAAAATATTATTATGTTAATGAATCTGGAGTAGTAGGACAGAATGGAAGAGTTCTTAATAAAATGATGGGCAAAATCATTGGTTTCAAAACCCTTCTGTCTCCTGGATTTTTCCTTTGGTTGGGGCATTCGTGATTATATGTTTTCTGTTGTTAATAGCCCCCTGTTTTTTCAAGATTCTCCAAAATTGAATAAGGGACATAATTAATTTAACTGTTAACTAGCTTCTTTTACACCCTTACTGCCCCCCTGCCTACCAAACCTGACCCAGCACACTCTAGCCTGTAGCTCCTCTTCACACACCCCCACCTCTTTTATCAGCAGAAAGTAGCCAGAAACACTCATATTGCCCCTCACCACCAAAAGACTGGGATGTTGGGTCAGGGACAGCCTGTCAGGGAGTCAACCCTTCTCCCTGCACGTATCAAGAAATGAAGCTGAGAGACAATTCTCAGAACAGACTCCAAGAACAGCCCTATTTCTTTTCCACCTGCAACAGCTGGGAAATCAGACCAAGGAAAAACATGACAGCAGTGGAAAATCCCCAGCAGATGCAGCCCCAACTCCTTCCCAAAGAACCCTTTTCAGCTCTTCCTTTAAAAATCTACCACCCTCCTCACTGGGTGCAGCTTCCCTGGGCTACTTGCTATGCCATGGAACCTCATGCATGCACTTCTTTTCGAATAAAGAGCTGTTCCAGCCTTTTAACTTTATCTCACTTTGTCCTCATGCCTCAGTCTACTTCTCAGTAACATCTTTTGAAAGCTGAAAGAACAACCCCACACACACACACCAGAAAAATTATCTACTTTGTCAAAGAATCCACCACAAGACAGTCTACACTGCAGAAAATCTTTGCAAACTCATTGTGGTCAGAAGACCACTATCCACCAAGCACAAGCAGGAGACTGGAATACAACTCAATTCCTTCCAGAAGTTAATACACTGAAAACAATTACCAAGACAATATTGCCTCAGAGAGAGGTGAAGGAAAGGATGAAACCCCTCACATAAACACAGCACAGTGATATGACGGAGGATAGGAAAACACCCAACACAAAAAGTGCACGATGACAATGAACCCATAGGTGTTGGTAATAATGGTGAATGTCAACAGCCACAACTCTCCCATTAAAAGATAAAGGTGAGCAGACTGACTGAGAAAACAGCCCACCAATCTGTTGCCTACAAGAGAGCCATCATTAGCTCGCAGACAAAAATAGACTAAGGAAAAAAGCCACTTTAAAAATATACCAGGCAAATAGCAACTTAAAAAAAGGTAGGGTTGCAATCCTAATCTCAGACAAAATTGACCTCCTGGTGCAAACCATAACAAGAGACAAGGATGAGCACTATATAATTCTCAAGGATCATTTGACCAAGAACCAGTAAGCATAATAAATATATATGTGCCTAATGAGAGACAAAAAAATCATCAAACTATTTAAGAGATGAAAGCACAGATTCAAGAATCATAGTAGGTGACTTTTATATACTGCTGTCAGAGCAAGCTAGATCACTTGGAGAAGAAGATCAGGAAGAAGTTCACAGAGTTAAGCACTACAATTATGTGACTGGACTTGAAAGACATTTATAAAGCTCTCCATCCAAATACAAAAGTCTTCACATTCTTTTCAAGTGCACATAGTTCATTTTCTAAAATAGACCACATGCTGGGACATAAGTTGAGTCTGAGTAAATTTAAACATAGAGATTACTCAGATGTCCCTCTCAGGCAGTTTCTCCATAAAGCTGCAGGTCAACAAAAGGATGACCAGAAAAGAGAGGGCAAATACCTGGAGAATGAATAATAATCCTCTATTACATGAATGGGCGCTGGCCCAGATTAGAAAGGAAAATTAGGATTCTGGGAACTTCAGTGTTCCTCCTTGTATGCAGGGGACACATACACACACTCTCTGCTGAGAGACATTGCAGCTGACAAGATATATGGAAATATGCTAGTGCCCCGAGTTAGAGAAGCCATGTGGAGATCCCTGTCAACACTGAAATGCTTACACCACCCACCACTGTATCCCCAAGACCTCCCACCCACTGGCCTGTGGTCATCTTGCATTCAGCATCATCGCATGTGTTTCGTGAGTCTGAGGAGGACCTTATAGATTGGTATTTCACATATGAACTAATATTAGACTTACGGACTTGATCCGGACTGGAATGTTTAACTCAATATTTGACTGCTCTTATATATAAACTTCTTTCTTTTTTTATTTTTAAAACTTCTTTCTTATACACAGACGATTGTCCATGAATTTGTTTCTCTAGTCAACACAGACTAACACAGCAATTATTGGACATATGAGGAAGAGAGACTTATAACTGTTACACTACCACAAAACCTTCAGCAACTAGAACAGATTCAACAGAAAAACTCTTCCAAGAGAAAAAGAAAGGAAATAAGTCAATGGGTAGAAGGAAAGAGAACAATGCTTTTGAAGGATCTATAGATCCCTAGCAAATCTAACTGAGGAAAAGAAAGAGCGAATATCAATAACCAGGATGAGGGATGAAATAGTAGAAATAACTATTGAGCCCAATGAGATTATTCACAAAGCACTCTGAAAGTCTGTATTCTAATGATTTCAACAATGTGGAAGACATGGACAAATACCTGGAAAAACAGTCTCTCCTTAGATTATCTCAGATAGAGGTCAAGAACCTCATCAGAATCATAACAAAAGAAGTAGATATGGTTATCAAGACACTACAACAAAAAAACTTCTATAACAGACAGTTTCCTAGGAAATTTATACCAAGCATTCTGGGAAAAGCAACTGACATCAATCCCCACAATTATTTCAGAGCACAGAAAAAGATGGCAAATTCCCAAACTCATTCTATAAAGCCAGTATAACTTTGATACCCAAACAGGGCTAGGATCCTATCAAAATAAAGGACTATAAACTGATATCTTGATAAACATAAAAGCAAAAATCCTTGACAAAACATTGACCTATAGAATACAAAAGTAAATAAAACATATTATCCAACATGATCTGGTGGTATACATTCCAGGGATGCAGGGATGGTTTAATGTTCAAAAGTCCATCAATATTATTGGCCACATTGATAAGAAAAAGGATAAGAATCACATTTTGCTATCCAATGACACAGAAAAACAGTTTGACGACATCCAACATCCACTTCTAATTAAGACACTCAAAAAGATAGAATTGAAAGGTGAATTCCTCAAGTTAATGCAAGCTATTTATGAAAAATCAATAGCCAACATCATGGAGAAGTCAATGAAGTCAACATCATCAAGTCAATGGAGAAGAGATAAAAACAATCCCACTGAAAAGTGGTCCCAGACAAGTCTGCCTATAGTTCCATCTTCTTTTCAACATTCTGCTGGAGGTCTTAGTTAACAATATAAGGCAGCAGAAGGACATAAAAAGTTTTCATCTGAGAGAAGATGAGGTGAAACTATTAATATTTAGAGATGATATGAATCTATATATTGAAAACCCGAAATGCTCCATAACAGGACTACTGGCAGCAATAGAGGAATGCAGAAGAATACAGAACCAACAGTCAAAAGTCTGTTGGATGTATGTGTGTGTATAATGTTTTAATTTATTTTCATTTCTCTGGTGGCTAATGATTGGAAGCATTTTCTCATATATTCATTGATCATATGGGTTTCCTTCCTAGTGAAACTTCTATTCAGGCATTTTGCCCACTTCCTCAGATGTTAACAATTTTCTTCTTTTTGCAGGCTAAGAGGGTCTTGTACATTTTAGTAATAAGCCTTCTGTCTCTTGTGTCATTGCTAAAAATTCTCTCCTACTCTGTGGGTTCTCTTGTTACTCTTTTGGTAAAGTCTTTCAAAGCACACAGAAAAAATATATGACTATATATATATGTATATGTATATATATCAAGACCAAGGAAGAGGAGATCAAGAAGTAAGTATCCTTCACAATAATGAAGAGCAAACTGAACTATCTAGGGATATATCTAACCAAAAAAAGCAAAATACTTCCAGAAGAATATTATGGTACCCTACTACAGGAAATCAAAAACAACTTCCACAAATGGAATAATATCCAATGCACAGCACTCTATAAGTTTAACACTATTCCAATTAAAATACCAACAACCTTCCTCAAAGAATTAGAAAAACTGACCACCAATTTCATATGGAGAAGGAAGAGGCCTAGAATTAGCAGAGAATGCCTCAAGAAGGTGGACAAACTCTGTGGGCTCGCCCTACCTGACTTTGACACCTGCTATAAAGTCACAGTGGTCAAAACAGCATGATACTGAAATAAAGACAGATACTCCGATCAATGGAAAAGAACAGAAAATCCAGAAATAAAACCACCGTCATACAGACAACTGATTGACAAGACCCCAAAAGCAACAAGTGGGAGATGGATGCCCTCTTTAACAAGTGGTGCGGGAAACAATGACTCTCCACCTGTAGAAAAAAAAATGAAACAAGACCCTTACTTGACCCATGCAAAAGAACAAAGTCAAGGTAGATTACAGACCTAGAAGTAACCCCCCCAAATATCAGGATCATCAATGAAGGAATTCGGAAAAACCCAAGAAGCTTGGTGCAGAGAATATGTAGGCTAACTGTCATAGGGAATGGTGCACACACATTGGAATCAATAAATAGGAAATACTAAGGATCAAACACCTGTGTGCTTCAAAAGTCTTCACCAAAAGTGTAAGAAGAGAGCCCACAGACTAGGAGAGAATTTTTAGCAATGATATAATAGACAGAGGGCTTAATACTAAAATGTATAGGACTCTCCTAGCCTGTAAAAAGAAGAAAACTGTTAACACCCGAGGAAGTGGGCAAAATGCCTGAACAGAACTTTCACTAGGAAGGAAACCCAAATGACCAATAAACATATGAGAAAATGCTTCTGATCATTAGCCATAGAGAAATGCAAATTAAAACAACTATGAGATATCACCTAAAACTCTTGATGATCACCCATATCAGAAAATCAGAGAGCAACAAATGTTAGCTGGAGTGTGGTGATAAAGGAACTCTCCTCCCCTGTTATGGCTGTGTAGATATGTATAGTCATTGTGGAAAGCCATCTGGAGATATTTAAAGCAAATGGAAATTGAGTTACCTTATGACCCAGCAATCCCTTTCTGGGCATATCCATAGAAGAGGTAAGAAATAAACCAAGATCAGCTGTCTGAAACCTATATTTATTTGTGCACAATTCACAAGAACAAAGAATTGGAAGCAATTTTTCATTAATAGGCCAATGGATTAGAAATCTCTTATACACATGATGAAATGCTACACATCACTAAATAACACTGATTATCACATAAAGCACATCACATCATGGGAGGAGTTGGAGGAGATTATGCTAAGTGAAACTACTGGACAAGTATAACATGAGGGAAGTATAATCAACACAGTACAGAAGAAAAGGCATTTAGTTCAGATCTTACTGGATAAGATACAAGCAGTTAGAGAGGGGACAGACCAAACCTAAGGATGTATATGTCATTCCAACACAAAGAAGGGGAAAGGGCGGAGGGAAGAGAAAAAGGGATAAAAAGAGGGAGATGATGGCACTGGGGGAGTAGGGCACTATTCCACTGGAGGGTGGGGGAAATTGTCATGTCTCCTCAGAAATGTGAGTGTGAGTGCAGACTGCACCATGTCACCACCAAACCTTGAGGGCAACATAACCACTTGGAGCAACTCACGAACACGGAGGTCTACAGGACTGGCCCTAAACAGAGCCAAATTTACCCTACCCCCAAAAATATGTGCTACACAGAACAACATGAAACCTATAGGGAAGAGGAACAGACCTGCCATCTCCCTACAGAAGCAAACCAAGCAGGTAAAGGAGCAAGCGAAGGATTAGGCACCATAGTGACACACTAAGCCCTGTGGATGAGGGATCTGCATGTAGCTGGTAAGGTGCAGAGAGGACTGTAGGACTAACAGCAACTTTAGATATGATGTTCCCTTGCTGGAGCACACTGGGACAGAGAACAATACTGGGGACCCATAGTAGAGACCTACAATGGGGTGACCCAGGAAGTGAACATATTACATTAGCAATGGGAGCAAAGCAAAGTCACAACCCTCCTGAGGACTCCCTAAACAGACTTGATTAGAAAGGGCAGTTCCCAGAACCTCCCAGGATCGGGGGGGCGGGGGGGGGGGGATAGTCACAAAGGTCAGCAGCCAGACCTGAAATTATGTATGTTTTTTTCATTTTTTTGCTAGTTTCTTTTCTTTCCTTTTTTTAAAAAATTTTTCTTTTTTTAAATAATTTTTTCATTTTGTTTTGTCTCTGTTATTGTTGTTGTACTTACCATCATAGAATGGCGTGGAAAGAAAGTCTGAGGAGAAAGCAAAGTGGTCGATGGTTCTGGAGGAACCTGGGGGGAGGGGGAGGCAGGGGAAAGGAACAATGAGGAAAAAAAATGCCACAGACAAACAACTAGGGAATTAAATCAACAAAGTGGAGGACATAGAGATTCCAGTGGTTTTGGAGCAACAGCAACGTAGCTGAGAATTACTGACAGGCATAAGGTGGGTGAGTGTGATAGTGGGGCAGGAGGAAATGAAACAGGAATGATATAGAAAACAAAACTATAGATAGAGCTATAAACAAAGGTGTGTACATATGTAAATATGCTAATTCATAAACATAGAGGTGTTGGCATAGGTACATATATTTATATGGCAATACATTTGAAGAAGTACATGGACTTTGGGCCTCTGTTCAAGTCTTCCCTCAAGGCAAGAACACTTTGTCCTAACAACCTGGCATTCTATGACGCTCACTTCCCAACAGGAAGAAACAAACAAACAGGAGGAAACAAACAAACAAAAGAATGTTATAAGAGCTGTAAGATTTAAAAAGAGAAAAAAGAAATCTATATAGGGCTATTGTGGATCAGAATTCACTCAATGACAGTGAGCTGTACATTTGTCTATTATTTTATTGTCTATTGTACTAAATGCTGGATATTAGGCACTCATCACTTGGGAAAGAAATGAGTATATAGTGGTATATAATGCAATGAAATTAATCTATACCCCTATTAAAAGAGTGTACTTGAACTACAGACTGGTGGAATGGCCTCCTAAAGACACAATTACGGCACCAGCTAAGTGGAAAAACCTTGCAGGGCTGGGGCAATATTCTCCAGGATGCTGAGTATGCTCTAAACCAGCAGCCAACGTATGGTGCTGTGTCTCCAATAGGCAGGATTCATGGGTCCAGGAACCAGGGGGTGGAAGCTGGAGTGGTACCACTCACTGTTACGCTTAGTGATCCATTTTGCTTCCTGTCCCAACAACCCTATGTGCTTCAGACCTAGAGATCCTAGTTCCAAAGAACAGAACTCTTCTACCTGTAAATACCTCCCTGAATCCACTGAAGAGGCAGCTGAGAACGCCTCCTGGCCACTTTGGACTTCTCATTTCTTTTGATTAATAGGTCAGGAAGGTTGTTACTGTACTGAGCGGTGTGATTAATCCTGATTACCAAGGAGAAATTGGACTGGTGCTACATAATGGAGATAAAGAAGAAAATGTCTAGAATCCAGGATATCTCATAGGCCAACACCTAGTGCTACCATACACTGTGATTAAAGTAAATGGTAAACTACAGCAACCCAATCCTGACAGAACATCTAATGACCCAGTCCCCTCAGGAATGATGGTCTGGGTCTTCCCATGCAGCAAACAACCACAGTCAGATGAGGTGCTGTCCTACAGAAAAGGTAATATATAATGAGTAGTAGTAGAAGGTAGTTCTACCTATCAGTTATGGTCCTGTGATCAATTGCAAATATAAGGTTTGTAATTGTCAGTTTATGTTTATATGTGCTTATTAAATATCTTTCCTTCGTTAATGTATGTTAGATAAACATGTGACTTCATGAATGTTTAGAAATTATATATGGCAAAGGAATTGTGTACAGGTGCCAAGTTGGCCAAGGAGTAGACAGTGATTGGTAGTTTTATTGCGCCAACCTGGCCAATTAAGGACATGTAGGATTAGCAAGGTCACAGTTTGAGTGGAAAACAAAGAGATCAATGCCCTGGCAAGCCCTCCCCCCCCCCCTCTCTCTCTCTTGTTTTCTGGTGCTCAGATCAGTGCGTGGCTGCTTCAGCTAGTTCTCTGCCTCAACTTATAAGCTCCACTACATGTGGGACAGCCAAACTGTGGATGATGTAGCTAGAACCTGAGATTCCTCTTAGACCTACTTTACCACTTGCTGGTGTATACAGTGTCTGAGATTGAGGCTGTCAGATCCTGTCCTCTTGCATTCTTGAGTTTGATATCCCATTTAGGCCTGTTTTGCCAAGTGGCTGAGCTGCTGACTATTGGTGACCCACCCTCCTGTTTGTGGCCTGTGGCCACACTGCCTGAATTGTCCTAAGGAAGACTCATCTATCTTCTTCCTTGACCTTGGACCCAGCAGCCCTCATGAGTTGAAGGACCTCCTGTATATTAACTGTCCCATGGAAATGTGTTGAACAGAATCCTCTGTACCGCTGTGTAGACTAATTGTGCTTCATCTATCTATCTATCTATCATCTATCTATCTATCTAGAATCATGTGTCCTGCTCTTGTTTCTCTAGTAAACTCTGTCTAAAACAAGCTGTTATTTTCATAAATAATCGCTTTCTTTGAGCATGTGCTGAATATTTGGTGCTATGTTAGTCTTGGAGATACAGCAATGAATATGAGAGTTGTGGATTCTTGGCTCTGTGCACCTAAGTGCAATTTTATGCTCATTCATTTTTGTTTATAGAGGGTAATATAAATGATAGGTAAACCATGTTTTCCAGTTCATTGTTATTAGAGAAAGTTACATTTCAATGCATGCATTTATTTTCCCGGTTATTCACTATCTGACAAGTACCTTCCTTGTTTCATTTATTTTAATGCCATATGGAAATGTACATTTTATTCCTACTTGAGATGATCATACCATCTCACTTGACAACAACCACTCTGCCTTAGAGAATCCCTAGTTAACCAGCTTGACAGCTAATAAAAAGTTTTATGATTTGAGTCTACCTAGTGGTAATAATTTAGTGTGGTAATAATCTCTTTTAGAAGATTGAATACCATGATGTTTTCAAGGAGAAGGGGGTTATGACCCATCCCCAAATGACCAGCTATTCTATTCTGCTATTCAGCTCCCATTTCCCCCACTCCTCCCTTGAATGCAGTCCTTTACATTTCTGGGTTCTGTGAATGGCTGCTGCATCTCACAGAAACTCATGAAAGTTTGAGGAAATGTCTCATGTACTCATGATGAGTACTGCTGAGTGCAAAATCTGAAGGTCAGGTATGGGTAGGCTGAATGTTAGGGCCAGAGGATAGCTTTAGTATAAGAGGAGAAGCAGCATAACAGGAAGAGGAGCATAAAACAGAGTGGTGGACTTCCCTACCCACTGAGCAAGTAAAGTTGGGTGCTCTTGTGCAGGAGACTAATTTGTGGAGTGGGGTAGCTCTGGACACTAAATTGGGGAGGTTGGGCTTTCTCATGCATGTAAGTGGTACTGGGAACTATCGGGCTGAGGCTTACTGGAGTGAGATGCCTCTGAGCACTCATTTCTGGGCACTAGGACTGATAACTCACAGAAGTTGAGCTAATGCCTTCAAAATAAGACTTCTAGTGGAGTGGTATGCTCCTTTGGGCATTTATTAGCAGTTTGAAGAATGTTGTAACATGTCTTGGTCAACAACTATCCTGATCATTTCTCACTGGCATTACAACTTGTTGCCTTTCTTAATGAGCTCTTTAATCATAAATTGTGTCTCTGAATTCTGTGTAGCCATTACAGTGAATATTGGAACCTCAGAAAACACACACCCAAAAACCCAACTCACTCTTGTTGTCAATTCCAATTCACAGTGACCCTCTAGGGCAGGGTTGAGCTTTTCAGTGCTTCTAGAGACTGTAACTGTTTATGAGAGGGGAAAATCTTGACTCTCTCCCATTTCAGAACTTAAATAGAGAATACAATTTAAGTCATTATACTTAGAAGAAGAAAGCAGTGGTCTATTTCATCTATTGAAAAGTGTATGGAGCACACGTGTACTGTGACACAGGAACATAAGTCAGAATTCATTCCATAGCCACAAGTGTGTCTTGTATTATGTTGTCAATCTTTTCTCAATTAATTTTAATTCATTTCAATTCATGTGAATATTGACTTATTGTATCTGAAAACACTAGTACTAAATTAGAAAAAAGAAAAAAGTTTGTTTCTCAAATTATGTTCTATTTGTATTACTATTAATAATAGTAGTCCATGAAATAGTTAAGCAATATGAAGCAAACTGCAGGAGTGATGTAAACTCAAACTTTGTAATGAAACATAGTTGCATAAGGTATTTTCAGATTTTTCCAAAACTTTATTTGAAATTCCAAGGGAAAAAAAAGGCTTTTTCAGGTAAAGAATGAGGAAAGTAAGGGGAAATGACAGAAGAATTTTTTCAAACTCTATTACCTGAAATAAGCTCATATTTGATTTGGATAAATGCAGTTAGCTTTTTCTGGATTCATTCCTACTCTGCTGCTTGATAAAAGGTAGGTTTGGGAACAGATCTTTAAAGGGTCCATTTAACTTTAGAATGCTTTTGTTTTTGAGTAGAACACTTTTTTCTTAGTGTGAGCTAAGGCAAAGTAGTAAATTATACATTACTTGATAGATCTTTGAACTTTCTGACTGTAATTTATTTTGGTGAACAAGGAAAGCACAAATCAATACTTCATTGGTCAGGAGACTTTTATGTAGTTATTAGTCTAGCTTTATAAATTACTTTTATGGTCCAGAGGCATGATAGTATATCTCTTTGATGATTTCTTGGCACCAATTGAGATTCTTGTTCTCTCAAACACAATCCTATCTGTCACTTAAAAGAATTGGACCCTAGATGCAATTCTGGGTCTAAAAGAAATTTGCACATTTAAAATCTATTCTTTACCCCCATAAAGTGTTTGTTTTTCATGTATGCAAGGGTAAGCACAGAAGTATTACTGCTAGGGCTCTAGATCATAAAGGCTTATTCCAAACAAAATATGTTTAAGCCTATCTTTGTGATCAGCGCATGGCGGAAATCAAGTTATTTGAGTAATACACTTACCTTAGACTCCTTAGACTGCCTTAAAAATATGTCAAATCAAAACTGTGCCTTTCAATGGGATCTACTGGGCGAGTTGAGTTCAAAGCATAGAAGCCAGCTTAGAAAGCAACAGTTTTTGACTTTACAATGGGATAATATTGATAGATTTTCTCGAAAGACATGAGCTAATCACAAGGCTTATTATTAAGAAATTTTAAGAAAATAAAAAACTATATTGATCATAACAATGCCAAGCAAGTAACACTAAATATTTTTCATCCAGTCCCAACAATGCATCTGCCCAATTCTTCATGGGTGGAAAGGGCAGTCTTATGCTAATTTTGCTGAAACACATATACAAAAGGGCTTTAAAATTGTTATGAAAATATTCCATTATCTTTCAATTTCCTTTCTCATGATTTTTTCTTTCTTTTTATCTTATTTTATTTAAAAATTTCTTCCAACAGTTTTATTGCCACATGAAGTATTGATGCAAGAACACAGAAATTGTTATTAAACTAAATTTATCAAGGCATGAAGCTATTAGTTCTTGATATATGCTTTATCTAGAACTGTACACCTCTGAAGGAATGTTTACCTCTCTCTAACCCCTCCCCAAGAACTTCAGTACCCTTTGATTCACACCACATCAAAATTGCTGATTGGACAATGAGAAGGGACTCAAATCATGTTTCTTTGAACGTTTTTGTTTGTTTTTCACTTTGGAGAATGAAAATGTGCCTTTGGGACAAGATCACAGATGTCAGGAGTGGGGGACTTAGGGGAATACTTGTCAATTAAATTTTTGTGGTATAGCCTTTGTCAGCCTTGAAGAATGAAAGTTTTTTCTTGGTGCAACTTTCTTGGCCTTATTTTCACCAAGAGGTTAAATTTTCTTCAAATATCTTCTTAATAATGTCCTGTAGGGGCTGAGCCCCGGTGGCATAAGTGGTTGAGTGCGGAACTGCGGCCCGCGGGCTTGGTGGCTCAAATCCAGCGGTGGCTCTCAGGGGCAGCACTGGGTAGCGCCCACGACCACCAGAGGCAGTGATGCCCCCCCCCCCAAAAAAAATGAATAAATAAAATAATGTCCTTTGACCTTCCTATATCATTCGAAAAAATTGTCAAGATTATTGATGCTAGGTCCCATAAAGTCAGTGCCAACTCATAGCTACTCTTGGTGTAGCAGAACTCCACACTGCTCAGTCCTGCGTCATTGACATGATCATTCCTAGGCTTCAGTCGTTTCACTGAAATCTTTCCTTTTTTCACCATCCCTTTACTTTGGTAAACATAATATTCTCTTCTAAGTACCAATCTTTCTGATAACATGTCTGAAGTATGAGAGTTGAAGTCTCCCCATCTTTGCTGCTAAAGCGCATTCTGGCTAATCTTCTAAAGCAGCTCTGTTTGTTCTTCTGTGGATCCATAGCACTTTCAATATTCTTTGCCAAAACCAGAATTCAATTGCATGTGTTCTTCTTCAATCTTCCGTATTTATTGTCTTTCACATGCCCAGAGGCCATTTAAAATACTGTGGCTTGGATCAGGCACTATTAGTCCTCCCTGAGATTTCTTTGCCCTTCAACACTTCAAAGGGATCCTGTGCAGCAGATTTGCCCAATACACTCCATCATTTTGCTTCTTGACTGCTGCCTCTATGAGCACTGATTGTGAATCCAAGCAAAATGAAATCCTTGACAGTTTCAGTCTGTCTCCAGTGATCATAATGTTGTCTGCTGGTCCAGTTTTGTGTATTTGGGTTTTCTTTACATTGAGTTATAATCCATAATGGAGACTACAGTCTTTGATCTTCATTAATAAGTGCTTCACGTTCCTCTTAACTTTAGCAAGGAAGATTGTGCAGTGTACATTTCTAAGGATGTCAATAAGCTTTCCTCCCATCCTGATGCTGCATTCTTCTTCAGGTGGTCCATTTCTCTGATTATTTGCTCAGCATGCAGATTCAATAAGTATAATGTAATACGTAACATGGGATATCTCTTTGTTCTGCTCTAATGGCTGCCTCTTCATTGGTGTATAGGTTCCACATGAGCACAATGAAATGTGCCAAATTCGCATTTGTTATGACCCATGTAACCAAGTGCTTTTGCATAGTCAA
Organism: Nesogale talazaci; assembly: GCA_004026705.1. NCBI lineage: Eukaryota > Metazoa > Chordata > Mammalia > Afrosoricida > Tenrecidae > Nesogale > Nesogale talazaci. Next base: position 114,069 of record PVJH01003186.1, read on the forward strand.
TAAAACACAGGTAAACATCTTTCAGGAGTTCTCTGCTTCTAGCCAAGATTCATGTGACATCAGCAATGATTACCCTTTTATCATACCCTCTTGTGACTCTGGCTTAAATTTCTAGTAGTTCCTTGTTGCTGCACTGCTAAAATTATTTTTGCATATATTCAACAATATTTTACTTGCATACATTTCTGCCACCGTTTGATCTGTCAGTTTGTTATGCTGTGATGACTTGTGTGTTACTGTAGAGCTGAAAGCTATGTCACTGGTATATATACCAGTAGAGTCATCGAACATGCACAGGTTTCAGCAGAGTTTCTAGACTAAGAGCAACTTATCAAGGAGGAATAGGATATCCACTGCAGAGGAATTAGCCACTGAAAACCTTATGGGAAGCAGTGAAGCACTGTCAGACACTAAAAAGCCTCATGCATTGAAGCAGAACATTGTCAGATATAGTGCCAGAAGATGAGGCCCACAGACTGGAAGACACTCAAAATAAGTTTGAGGAAGAGCTTCCTCCTTGAAGTAGAATTGGCAATGATGATATGGGTGGACTAAAACCTGTGGGATTTACAGTGTTTGGACCTTCATTTGTTGATGGGGCAGAACTCAAAGTGAGATGAAATAGCTAACACCCTAATTAATAATTGAAATGTATTAATTGAATCAAGTACAATTGGAAGTTGTCAAAAACAAAGTGACACACATAGAGACAGATACTCTAGTTGTCTAGTGAGCTGAAATGAAATAGCAGTGCCATTTTCAATCAGAAAATCATATGCTTTATTATGCTAGGAATGACAAATTCAAGAGGAATGGAATCATATTCATCATCAAACAGGACATTTCAAGAACTAACTTTAAGTACAATGCTATTTTTGATAGCATAATAGCACCTGCAAACAAGGAAATCCAATCAATAAAACTGTTATTCAGATCTATACACAAACCCCCAAATCTAATGATATAGAAATCAAAGAATTCTCCTAATGTCTTCTGCCAGAAATGGAGCAAACATGCAATCTAGATACAGTAATAATTACTGATGATTAGAATGCAAACATTGTAAACAGAAAAGAAGGAATAGTACTTAGAAATTATGGTCTTGGTAATAGATACTAAGCTGGTTACATGATAAAGTTTCGCAAGTTCAATGTCTTGCTCATAGCAAATACCCTTTTCCCACAACATGAACTTCTCAGGATGGACTACATAAAAGTAAAATGGACTATGTGTTAGTCTGGGTAGACAAGAGAAACAAATTCATAAACATGCATCTGTGTATAAGAAAGAGGTCTATATACATGAGCAATTGAGCATTGAGAAAACATCCCAGCCCAGTCCATTCCAAGGTCATAAGTCTTATATTAACCCATATACCCAATACCAATCTATAAAGTCTTCTTCAGACTCACGAAGCACATGCAATGACACCAGGACAATCACAGGCCAGTGGGTACAGAAACTTGTGTATCCATCCAGTGGTGGTAGAAGCATCTCTGCACTGGCGGTGGTCTCCCTGTGACTTCTCCAGGTTCCAGGGCTCAGGGTCTTTCAGCCTGCTGCCATGTGTCTTGTCAGTTGCAATGTCTCCCAGGAAGTGAGCCAATATCTCCTGCTTCCAAGCAGGAAGTACCAGATTTCCCAGAATTCTCAGAAGATAAAACCATGCCTACAGAGAGGTCTTAATGGCTGTCTCCAGATTGACAGACCTACATTCAATCCACCCTACATGCTTAATTTTCAAATTGACAACAGATTAGGTGACTGCCGCAGACTGTATCTGGGGAGATAATGGAGAAGCTCAATATCTACAACAAAATGAGACCAAAGTCTGACTATAAAGCCTATTATCAATTGCTTATATGTAAGTTCAGGTTGAAGCTGAAAAAAGTTCAAATAAGTCAATGAGAGCCAACCACTTCTTGTCTATTAGTTTGTTGTACTGTGGTGACTTTGTGTGCTGCTGTGCTGCTGGAAGGGCTATCACTGGTATTTCAAATGCTAGCAGGGTCACCCAAAGTGAACGGTTTCACCAGAACTTTCAGACCAAGAAAAGATAATGCACAAGACAATGCAGAAGGACTTAGCTCCTGACTGAAAACCTTAGGCTCAGCTTCAAAACCTTGTCAGACACTGAAGATCTAATAAATGGAAACACAACATTGTGAGGGATGGTGAGGGAAGAAAAGCCCTTTGGGTTGAAGAACACTACAATTGAGACTGAGAAGGAGCTGATTTCTCCGAATGAAGTGACCCAGGTGGCATGAATTGGGTGAAGCCTGTGGAGATGACGTCAATTGACTGGAAGAGATCATATTTGTGCCCCTTCCAAGAAAGGCGACTCGGCAGAAAGAAGAAAGTATAGCATGGTATCACTCAGATCACAAGAAGTGAAATTTTGTTGAAGATTGTACAACAACACTTGGAGCAGTATGTTGACTGAGAGCGGCCAGAGATTCAGTCTGGATGCAGAAGAGGCTGCAAAAGAAAAGATATACTTGGGCTGAGCCCCAGTGGCGTAGTGCGGGACTGCGGCCCACAGGGTTGGCAGTTCATATCTAGCAGCAGCTCTCCAGGAGCAAGGCTAGGTCTCCTACTCTCATCAGAGGGCAGTGATGCCAACACAAAAAAGAAAAGATGTACTTGATAGTATCAGATAGATCTTGGCTAAAAGCAGAGAATTCCAGAAAGGTATTTATTTGTGCTTCATTGATTATGCAGGGACATTTGACTGGTTGGATCGTAACAAACTATCCACAACCTAGAGAAGAATGGGAATTGCAGAACACTTCATTTTCCTCCTGAGGAACTTGTCTATGAATTGAGAGGCAGCTGCGCGAACTAAACAAGAGAATACTGAAAGTTTTAAATCAGGAAAGGATGTATCCTTAAGAGGATGTCTCCTATTACCATACTTATTCAATCTGTATGTTGAGCAAAGACTCACAGAAGTTGGATTACAAGAAGATGAATGTGGCATCAGAGATCACAGACAGACTTATTAATAACCTCTGCTGTAGATGACACAATCTTTCTGGTTGAAAGTAAGGGCAACTTGAAGAACTTGCTCATAAAGAACAAGGATTTCAGTCTTCATTATGGATTATAACTCAATGTAAGGAAACCTAACTCCTCACAACGGGACCAATGAACAACATCTTGATAGACTGAATAGATAAGATGAATGTTGCCAAGAATTTCACATTTCTTGGATCCACAATCAGTGCTAATGAAAGCAGCAGTCAGAGGGATAAGACATACTCAAAGCACCCCAGACAGAGGTTGGTGTCTTTGAAGAGCTAAGAGTCACTGATAATTCTCAGATTCATGACTACGCTTCTCCAACTTTTTCTCTTAATTTGGCATCTTCATCGGAATATCGCAAGCTCATCAATCACATAAGAGAACACTTGATATTTTCCTCCTCCTGATCTTCTCCCACTATTTGCCATATCTGTACCTCTATAACACCATATCTCCGACTGAAAAGCTGGGCAACTGGGCTCTTCTTTTATTCTTTTTTTTTTTTAATTAAAAAATTTTTTTGGCATCACTGCCCCCTGGTGGTCATGGAAGCTACCCAGCATAGCTCCTGAGAGCTGCCACTGGATTTGAACCGCCAAGCCCACGGGCCACAGTCCCACACTCAGCCACTTATGCCACTGGGGCTCAGCCCTCTTCTTTTATTCTTGTATTTACATTTCTTCCTTAGGAAATCCTGTTGGATATGCCAATTCCTCTAAATGTAGCTGTTTCTCAATACTTGTGTAACCCCCTTAATCGAAGTCAACACCACTGCTCACAAGGACCAATAATAGCGTTTTGAACTCCCTTTCTTCACGCTTGCATTTCCTTAGTCTATAGTGCACAAAAGAACACTAGTGTAGTTTTTTTTGTTTTTTTTTTTTTTAGGCATCACTGCCCTGGTGGTGGGAGTAGGAGGCCCAGCCTTTGCTCCTGTGAGCGGGAATTGAACCTCCATCCCAGAGGGCCGCAGTCCCGCACACAACCACTACGCCGCCGGGGCTCAGCCCTAGTGTAGGTTTTTAAGCACAGGATAGCCTATGGCACTTGTAGTGGATTCTATCCATCTTCCAGCCATGCCTACTTTTCCATTATCACCTTGTGCCATCTCCCCTTTCCTTGTTTGCTCCTGTACAGTTATCTTGCTCCTCACAAGGTGCAGTTCACACCTCCCTTGCACCCACTGTTTCAAGCTCTTCTTCTAGTGCTGTTACTCTGGATCTTTCCAGCACGTGCTTCTTCCTGTCTCTTTTCAAAAGAGGCTCCTGTTTAAGTGCCCCTACTGTCTCTTTAATATTCTAGTTCTCCTCATTACATTTTCCTTTTGTTTTATTTTTCTTTATATTTATGTTGTTTATTAACATATGTAATTCCTTTATCTCTACTTTCGTTATCCACCAATCATTTGTCAGTTGGTTGTATTCTAGTGGCTTGCATGTTGCCGTCATCAGGATCATTCTGGGTGGACAGATTACAAGGAAGCTTCCAGACTAAGACTAGGAAAAATAGCTAAATGTTTACTTTTGAAAACTAGTCAGTGAAAACCTTTGGAGTAACAACACAATATTGTCTAACTTGACTGCTTTGGACATGTCATTCTTATTCATTGCCATCAAGTCTATTCTGACTCATAGGATAGGGTAGAACTGCACTTGTGGGTTTCTGAGACTATTAAAGCTTTATGAAAGTAAAAAGCCTTGTATTTCTCCTACAGAGAGGCTAGTGGTTTCAAACAGCTGATTATGTGGTTAGATGCCCATTGTGTAACTGTTATGCCCCCAGGGTTTCCTTGGGGTAGATCCATAATTGAAGGAAGACCTCATTTTTGGTGCAACAGAAGGCCATCAAGAGCAAGGGAGATCTTCAGAAACTTTTATTAATACAATAAGTATAATGATAGACTTGAACATGAAAGCACTTACAAGGATGAAACAAGCCAAAATTATATCTCCTTCTATTATATATAAATATGTCACGGGTCAGTATTAACTAGATGGCTATCTATCTATCTGCCTATCAATCATCTATCTATTCACAGTACTGGGAATTACAGAGTAACTGTTGTCTTTTTAACTCTTACCAGAAAACTGGGTCAAGCTCTTTGAATTCATGGCCATTCTGTCTTTTCTGACAGAATTATATAAATTTGAAGTGCTTGCGGTCCCCCCAGAGGGTTAGATAACTTGCTACCCAAAACTAAATACAATAAACTCACTACTCTGGAGTCAATACCAACTCATCGTGACTCTGTAGGACAGGTTTAATTTGCTGCTGTGAGTTTCTGAGACTGTTTACAGGAGTAGAAAGTTGTGTTTTTCTCTCCGAGCAGCTGGTACTTTCTGATCACTGCCCATTTCATAACCACAATGCTGCCAGGGTTTCTTGAGTTCCACAGTAATGTAAATAGGGCGTGTGTCATCATGATCGTGGTGATACCATTGAGTTAGGCGTATGAAGCCCTAATGTAGAGATTTGCCAGTTTGACGCTTGCATTAGACTTAAAAGGATGCATCCATGGGTAGACTGGAATTTCACTACCAACAAGTAAGGAGAACCCGAATTGAAGCGTGCCCTTTGCACCCAGGATGCCTATGCTGAACTCTTTTGATTCAGGAGCCAGAAGGGGGGACAATAGAGAAATTATGAGAGATGGTGTTTCCTGGTCCACTGAGGAAGGAAGCTGAGTGCCTTTGGGCATGAAGCTTGCTAGTGGAAGTTGGTGTCTTGGAGCCCTAGCAGAGTTCAAAGAACTTTGTACCATTTGTCTGAGCAAGGCAGTGCCTGAGGGGCTGGAGAGTTGACCAGTATCAAAGGCTGGAGAGAGGCACCCCTGAGAGCAAAACTGAGAGGAAGCTGTCCTGATTGTTTCTGATCCTGAAGGGTAACCTGTAACTTTCCTAATGTTATTTCCTTTCCTTACTAGGAGTTTGTCTGTGAGTTCTGTGTGGCCATTGCAATGACTTAACAAACCCAGCTCACTAGAGGAGAGTGTCATGAGAGGCATGGTTGGTGAGAGGGCTGGTGAGCAGTTTAGAGGAGGAAGGCCTGGCTGACCTCTCTCATAGAAATCAGCCTCTGGCTAATGCTGATGGTGAGTCTTCTCCTCGAATTTAGAGGTCAATGCCACCCTATGCCATTCTTGCCCCATCAACCTGACATTACATTACAGTTTACCCATTGTTTTGTTGAGGCTATGATATTTATCCCGTCTGTTTACTTTTCTTTCTTTCTTTTTTAGTAGCTGCAAAGATTTCTTGGACCATATAAACCAAACCCACTTCCACTAAGTTGATAGCCACTCATATCCACCCTTTAGGGCCGAGGAGAACTGATCTTAGCATTTCTGAGTAATTCTTTTTGGGAGCCCATAGGCTCATCTTCCTCCTGGGGAAGTTGTGAGTTCTAACTGCTGACCTTGCACTTAGCCACTCAGTTCTTATCCTGCAGCTCCATCAAGGTTCCTACCAGTACATCCTAGCATGTTTATGCTATTAAAGCTGATAAGTAGATTTGAGAAATTGTGAGATGTCACCACAGCATATGTGAAGAAAAAAGAGAAGAGCCATGTAGACAATTCTTACTAATCTGTTTTTAAATGATTTTATTGGGGGTTCTTACAGCTCTTGTAACTTTCTAATCTTTTGATTAAGCACAATACCTGCTCCCAGGATTGATCTTGATGATCCAGAAGCTTCCATAAGTGGAGTCATGTCCACAATTGGCAACATCATCATCAGTTTCTCTTCATTATTGAAGTACATTTTTCTGTATGCATTGAAATTTATCTGTAAATTAAAAAAATCATTTTATTGGGGGCTCATCCAACTCACATGATCAATACATATTTCAATTGTATGCAGTTCACATTTGCACATTTGTTGCCATTGTCATTCTTAAAACATCCTCCTTCAACTTAGACCCTCTGGTATCAGTTCTCCATATTTCCTCTCCCCCATGAACCCTTAATAATTTACAAATTACCATTATTTGTCATATTATATACTGTCAAATGTATAACACTTCCTTGTTGTCCATACGCAGGGAAGAGGTTATATGTAGATTCTTACAATTGGTTCCCCTTTTCTACTCCACTGTTTCCATCCCTAAAGATCAGAGTTATAAAGATACTGATTTTTCTTAAAGAATTTTTTTTTAAAAAGAAGATAGTTAACTTATGCCAGAAACAACTTCATAAATTTGGGACCACCTGTGAGTGTGACTTTATTTAGAAATAGGATCTTCGGAGATGGAACAACTTGGACAATGAGTTCGAAAACTAATTGATATCTTTGGATGAATTTGGATGGTGGAGGAGACCGTGGAAGATACCATTGTCTATGTTCTAGTTATTTGGGAAAATGCAAGCATCTCGCTGTACAGTTTAAAAGAAAGACTTGCATAAGGTTAGCTATTCCTGATTTTGTTCACTTAGTTTTGAATGTAAAATCGTGACAAGGATCTGTAAATATTTGTGTCATTTATTTGGCCTTCTTCATCCTCTACTTTTTTTCCATCCACCACCCACCCCACATCTTCTGTGCCATCCAGTCGCTCCGAAGGCATCACAGGTAAATAGGTCACCTTGCTCCCCTTGCTCTGCTTTCCCTGGCACTTTACAGTTAAAAAGCTGCTTTCCTTGAGATGCAACCTAATGCCAAACCTTTCATACGTTCCTCATGTTGTGGTGACCCCTCCCAACCATAAAATTATTCTCACTGCTACTTCATAACTGTACTTTTTCTACTGCTATGAATCCATAGATTCCTTTGAAAGGGTCGTTCAACTCCCAAAGGGATCGCTACCTGTGTCAGTCTGGGTAGAGTAGAGGAACAAATTTCAAAGATACACATATGGATATAAGGAATGGGTTTATATTCAAGAGGAACAGGACATTGATAAAATATCCCAGCCCAGTCCAGCTCAAAGTCACAAGTCCCATATTAACCCACATGCCCGAAATCAGTCCATAAAGTCTCCTTCCGACTCACGAAGTCACAGGTCAGTGGGTGCAGAGTACCGGCACCGACAAGGGTCTCTCCATGTGTCCTCACTTCCAGGGCTCAGGGTCCATCAACAGCATCCCGTGGTGGCAGAAGCAACTCATCGCTGGCAGAGGCCTCCATGTGGCTGCTCCAGCCTCAGAGGTTCAGCTCCATCAGGGCAAAGCTGTGCGGTCTCTCCGCTGGCTACTCCAGCCTCCCAGATGCCGCCATTCTATGTTGTCTGTGATTAATTGTCTCCGAGCCTAACTCCCAACAACTGGGGAAGATAGCTTCTCATCTTCACAAGGGAAATATCGTGAGATTTCCCAGGAGTCTCAGGAGAAAGCTATGCCCACATAGAGGTCTCATTGGCTAATCAATGGCTATCTCCAGATTAACAGGCTAGACTCCACCCCGACATTTCAATCATAAAATTAACATAACACATAACTGCCACACTACCCAAAGGTTGAGAAGCACTGCTCCTCTTTGTGTTTGAGTCCAGTTGTCTATGACCAGGAGGTAGATGGCCTTAGTAAAAGAAGTCGGTACATTCCTTTTCTACTTGCATCTTTCCTATGTGATCTTTTCTTGTGAGAATATTGACATTTTAATTATAAGTCAAGAAGCTTGGTATAATCTCATTGTTTATAATTTTAGATTTTCTGCTTTTCTCAGCCATAATGCCATTGGCAGGTGATTCTGAGAACTCAAGCCTACTGATGATGCTTCCCATCTATCCACAGAAATTATTCCTGTCCACATAAACAGTTTTTCAGCAATTCTTCTAACTTCATGGTGACAGCAGATGCCAATTAGACAGGATTTTGAGTTTCTATGTATCTTTGCTTTTTTCTATATCTTCCCAGAATCAAACTTCCTAGGCTTTCATTTAAAGATCTACCTAGTACATATTCAATGGGTCAAGTGCTTAGTTAGAACTACCAAACATATTTCTTCATACATGGAAATCGATGAGGAGGCAAGAACACATTCATTCATTAAAAGCCTATTATTCATTCTGAAATCATGTGGTCTTTGTCTACTTTTTCTTTGACCAACAAAACAAAAGAGTTAATGTATGGGGAAATTTTGTATCTGGAAATACTGTAGTTTGCATCACACTCCAGGGGTGTGTGTGGATAATAACTGTATTGGTAGACTCTGCATATTGGAATTCTTTACATGAACATTATGTTGAGTTGATGTTATGTATAAAGTAAGTTTTCTGTTGAGCGGACAACATTTCTTACCAGTGGAATGACATAAAATGCACTTCCTGATCTAGTAAAATCATTGTTCTGGAAACAAACCTGCTGGTTTACCAGTCATGTGACATTTGGGGATAATACATCCTTCATAAAGCATAGACATTAAAAATAAAGGAAAAGAGGGATAGTGTTTTGAAATTTTGTTTTAGTATGCTGTATTAGTTATCTATTAGTGTTTAACAAATTATGCCAAAAATTAGCAACATTCCACCTGCCACCCTCACCCCCCCCCCCAATTTCTGTAGTTCATAATTTCTGGAACAGTTCATAATAATTCTTTATAAAAAGATTAATACAAGGCTGGTCCCCATGATGTGGAGAAGAATTGTGGGCTCCTCAACAGATCTGAGCTCTGAATAAAAAGGCCAGTTCTTAGTTTCTACCTCAGATTTAATACTTAATCAGATTTTCCAGAGACAGTGATGCCAGGGATTCTATTACAGTGCTCCAAAAGGTTTGTGGAATAATTCCATTATTTCCATAAACTTTTTGAAGCTCCTCATGTTTAAGAAAAGTTCTCCAGGTTATTCTGATGAACAGCTATGTTAGAACACTCTCGGTATGCACTCATTAATTTTTGTTGTTGTTGTTACTAATAATCATTTTTCCTATCCTATTTTTATTCTTAGCTTCTCTCCTCCATTGAAACAAATTTCTGAAATTCTTCCAATGACCTCAATCATCAAAACCTATAGCCTTATCCCACTTGATTTCAGTGTATCATTTGACTCACTAATGATATCTTTTGAAACGGTCTCTTACTCGCTCAGGCTCTGCAACACTGAAAGCATATTGCAAAAATCTGTTCTAAATAGTGATCATTAAAAATAGAAAAACTAATTGAATATAGCATTAGATACAATATAGCAAAATAATAATTTATAAATTATCAATGGTTCATGAGGGAGGGAGGAGCTGGAAGGGAGGGGAAATATCAGAAGCTGATATCAAGGGTTTAAGTAGAAAGCGAATGTTTTGAAAATGATGAAAAAAGTAGATGATGGCAACAAATGTACAAGTGTGCTTAGCATACAAAGGATGTTTTCATGCATTGTGATAAGAGTTGTATTGCCCCTAATATAATGATTTTTTTAAAAAGAAAAGAAATTAAAACTGGAAAAATTAAAATGAAATTTCCTTAATTCCTCTTCCTAAAATTCATTAAAAAATATATGTACTACAACCATTCTAAACTTAACAGGAGTGATATATCCTTCTGCTCCCACTAAAGGAAGAATTGGCAAAAGATAATTGATACTTCTTTGGGGGGGGCATCACTGCCCTCTAGTGGTTGTGGAAGCTACCCAGTGCTGCTCCTGAGAGCCGCCGCTGGATTTGAACCACCAAGCCCGCGGGGCACAGTCCTGCATTCAACAACTTACACCACCGGTGCTCAGCCCGAGATGATTGATACTTTTATCTACATACCAGACCTTACAATAACTGATGAATTCTCTGCTTGAGTCAGTAAACAAATAACTTAGAACTCTAAGGGATAGTCACTGAATTGTTTTAAATGCATTTTTAAAAATTTATACAAGATGATATTTATAAATCATGGCAGAAATAGTTGCCTACCAACTTGCACAATGCCCTTTCCTTAGCATGGTGTTATGACTGAGGGGACTATCCTGTTAGTGACAGAAAGCTTTAAAAAATAGCTTTAAAATTATTTTTAATGGAATTCAAACAGAAATTATGGAATGTATCAGGTGGAGAGTTTAATAAGTAGATGTCATTTTTTATTTCTCTACCCCGGATTCCTTTCTGTCCTCATTGTCTGGTTGAATGCAGAGACAGCGCCCCCACCCCCCCAGGTCCCTGTGGAATCACTGCCCTCCACTAGGGAAGGTATTTACAAAAGTCATCCACAACCAGGACTGTTGGACAGTATTGATGTTGCACTATGAGTCCCAGCAAGAGGTTGGAGCTCTGAGTAATTGGTTCTTCTTTGTTTTAATCTTATAATTCTGGCACAATTAATGATAAATTGAAAGACCTTTGCTTTCCCCTTTAGAAGTTATAAATTAACCCACCACCCTTTGAAGGACAGAACAATACCCGCCATGGACATATGGACATGCCTCTCTAAGCAAAGAGAGCAATCTGAAAACCAGACAACTTGTCTCAAGCTTAATCGTATAAAACTGCTGATTCCTCCAAAAGACTTCCTCCACCGAAATTACCCTATTTCCCATTAACTTTGATTCTTTCCTTAAACTCACCTCCCCCCCATTCTTGGATTATAAAAGCACCCCTTACTTAACCTGTTCAAAGAGACAACTTTTGTCAAACAAAATCCATTCTGCCTCTTGAAAGGGAAATAGTCCATAAATATTTTGACTCTCCCTCTGTTCCTGTCTCATGAATTGGCTTACTTGAGAGAGGCTACTCAAATCACACAAGGTACATGAACATTGCATGATCAATAGGTAAACTTATGTGAAGTCACTGAAATATTTTTAAGTGATTAATAATCTCAGCCATATGAATTATTGTCTATATGAGTTTTCTTTGCCGGTAATTATTTTCCCTTCATTTTTCAAATGCCTGAACTTGATGGTACTTTCACACGCACGAGAGTTGATGTCAACAGAGAGGGACCGTGAATGACAGGGAAGAGTTACGAGGTTAGAGTTTCAGAGATGTGACTGTTTACAATGAAGAGAAGCCCGCTTTCTCTCTTGGAACAGCAGGTGGTCTCCAAGTGTGAACCTCTTGGATCACAGCCGGACGTGTAACCACTTCCCTGTCAGAACTCTCTCACTCCCCATATTCACAGACAGCAAGGGAAGATGGTAAAATAGCAGCCCCCCAAAGTTCTCAGACTGTTCACCAGGATTATCCAATGGTCCCTGATCCAATTCCCTACTCCCTTTTAATTCTTCTCTCTGATATAAAGATATACAATGTAAAGAAAGCTAATTTCAGTCAGTTCTAGAAAACCAGAAGACCTTGGAATTGACTAATTCCTACCAACGATTGTGCTGTGTCACATTACTTCTATATTCTAACTCGGGCCCCTGTTCCCACCAGGTGTGATGTCAAGGTTAAACGGACAACTTCCATGTTCCCTCAAAAATAAACATCGAAATGAAAATGGTGTACAAAACTTTTAAAAGAGGACCAAATTGAAGTAATGAATTGTATTCCATTCCCTAGCAGGTGTTCAGCTCACAGCATATTTAGCTAAATGGTGTATTTTATGAAAGGCACAGCATTTGTGATTGTAAAGAAGAATAGGATAAACATTATTTGCTCTAGGAAAGTGTACATAAAATGAAAAAAATAAAACAATGCATAAAGACAACATAACTACTTAACTTGCCAGTTGGTTCATGATTGATAAAAAGTCCTTCCAGGTATCTTGTCCTCTGAGAAATCCATGTGGTCTGGCTCAGAACGGGAGGCATGAGAGTCAGGGGTTCACTCCAAGCAGAACAAGAGTGGGAAGACTGGGCTGAGGCATCTGGCTGTCAGGCTATTCCTTTTCTAGGACGTCCCTAGGAGTCTCAGTTAGCCCGAGATGTCCATGGAAGGTAGATTTCTTGTAAAGTTCTCCAGGTTTCAAAAGAAATAAAATTCCTGGAAATGTTTTCATCCTAGGCTTAGCTTTCAAATACTTGGATCATCCATTCAGTTTTCCACTGGTCAGTTCTGCAGCAGCTACTCAAGCACATACTACTTAAATCTCTACAAATGTTGTAGAGATTTATTCAAAGTACTTTTTGTACACAGCTCTTTGGAAAGTATATTTTAAAGTAGATGAAATAGAAATATAAACCTGTTACTAAAGTTTCGTGCAGAGGATTGTGAGTGGAGGGTCTTATTCGGTTACAGCACAGTTAAAAAGTGCCACTCGGTCCATCAGTGCAATCTAGCATGTCTATGGAATGTGGATGACTTGGGAATGTTTAAGATTCAAAAGGGTTTGTAATTTTTTTTTTGCCAATAAGTTCTAAGTTCTTTCCTTCAAAGTATGGAATTGAATGGATAAAAACAGCTGATTGTATCCTATTGCTGTGACTAAGCTAAACAACTCACATGGCCTCCTAAATTCTGGGAAGGTGTTGTCTGCAGGGGTAGCAAACTCACATGTTAGGAGCTAGAGGACATAGGTTAAGTGCAGGACACCGAAGCCCATAATTCACCTCTAGTCACTTCTAGGCAAACTTTTTTCCCCCTTAAAATACTGTAAAATAAACAGTACTGGTTGAACCAGTTTGTAATCTCTGCCTTGGGGTGACTCACATGGTGTGATTTGTGATTTCAAGGACACCGAGAAAGTTCCTTTGACCTTAAATAAAACTCATGTGAGTAAAGGAACAGTGCTTTGAAGTTCCACTCTCACAGAGGCATTCTTTTAGTTTAGCCGGTCTCTCTCTTTAAATGTTGCAGAGGTCAGCACAAGCAGAGTGTCTTTTGTCAAGAATGTCTTCCTCTGTGCTTGTTTCAAAGGTAAGGCCAAGTGTGAGGATGACACAGCACTGGGCAGTGTTGCCTCCTGCTGTACATAAGACTCCACAACACCTCACAGTGACAACAAGAACCGGAGGGCTTCTGGAGTTCTGGTGTGGAAGTAGATAGGTCCAGTTCTTATAAAGAAGGACAAAAGGAGATTGTGAAACAGAAATTTTTTTGCCCTAAAAAGCTCATCTGTTTATTACTTATTTGCTCGGTCATGGGTCAGGCATTCTTTCAGGTTCCATCTTATTTCTCAAACAACCGTGCAAGCCAGAGGTCATAAGTATGCCTATTTTCCACTCAAAGAAGTCACTTCAAAGTGACTGAGTGACTAACCAAAGATCACAGAACTGGGGAGACACACTGTAGGACCCAATGCCTTGGTCTGAGTGTTATGCTTTTTCTGATATATGTATTATTTCTTCTCTCAGTAAATTTGTCATACTCTCTTCTGTGGATAGGCAGCCTGGATTTAAGTCTCAGCTCTAATAGTTACTGAATGTATAATTTTGTGAAAACTACTTATTCTCTAGACTACTTATAAATGAGAATAGCAGGTCTACTATCTCATAACTATTGTGACTATTAACTGACTGAATATGTGTAAAGCACTTAGAGAAATTCCTAGTACACATGAACAGCTAAAAAATTCTTATCTATAATGTTTGCTATAGCACCAAATCCTTTAGACAGTTCTCTTACAGAAATATTAACTTTATTTATATGTAAGTCAACCAGATTCTGACCATCATCTGTCAGTGGATCTTGCTGTGGTGGCTTGCATGTTGCCATGTGCATTAGTCCAGGTAAACTAGAGAAACAAATTTCACAGACAAACATATGGATATAAGGGGATGGTTAATATATATAAGAGGAATAAGACATTAAGAAAGCATCCCAATCCAGTCCAATACAAAGTCATAAGTCCGATATTAGCCTATATGCCCAATACCAGTCTATAAAGCCTCCCTCCGACTCACGAAGTCACAAGCCATTGAGTACAGAATTCCGGCGCTGGAAGGGGTCTCCCCATGGCGCCTCGCTTCCAGGGCTCAGGGTCTATCAACAGCATCCAGTGGTGGTAGAGGCAGCTCAGGACTGGCAGGGATCTCCACATGGCTTCGCCAGCTTCAGAGGTCTGGTTCCATCAGGGTAAGGCCGTGTGGCTTCTCCTCCAGCTCCTCCAGCTTCTCGGGAGCTGCCATCTTGTCTTCTCCGTGTCTCATTGCCTCTGAGACTAACTCCCAACAACTGGGGAGATAGCTTCTCATCTCCCTGAGGGAAATATCGCAAGATTTCCCAGAAGTCTCAGGAGAAAGCCATGCCCACACAGAGGCCTCATTGGCTACTCAATTGCTATCTCCAGATTAACAGGCTAGACTCCACCCCTACATCTCAATCATGAAATTAACATAAACACATGACCGCCACACCATGGTATTGAACCCTCTGCCATCCATACTTTCAATGACACCAGAGTCATCCGCGGTGGACAGGTTATAGCAGAGCTTTCAGACTGAGTCAGACACAGAAGAATGGGTGAAGAATTACTTTCCAATTCTTAGTGAAAAATCCTATCTATCACAGCAGAGTATTGCTCCACTAATGCTGGAAGATAAGTCCTCTAGGGTTGCTGGAAGCATGCACATGACCAGGGCCCAGAAGAGCTTTGTTGTCCTACACAGGTCAGCGCAGTGAGCTACAGCACACTTAATTCCGTAAAGTTAGGTGACTCCTCCAGGATTTCCGAAATACTTGAATCAAATCCATTCTAGACCAAGTTTCATGCTGCTCTCCCATGGGAGGTTAAGATAGCATCAGCAAATTGGTCAGCACAAACGTTTCCTTATCCAGGACTAGCCTGCACACAGAGAGAAGTCTTCACTCAGACAAAATGATGACAGGAATTTGAAATCCACTCACAGTCCACATGAAGATACACGGCACTCATTATGCCTGTCAAGATCCATCCCTAAGGCCTGAAAATGCAGACTTTGGGGATGAAGTCTCAAGGAGACAGGTGGGATGAAGCCTCTGAGAGGGGCCACAGACCAGGCAAGGAAGCATTGTTAAGAGGAGATGATTGCCAATGGGAGCGGACGTCTCACAAGGAGAGCATATTTTATCTGCTTTGCAGTGTTTGTCTGCAGGGTCACTGCAGAGTCATCGAAACAACACCAGATTTATATCTGTAGAGGAAACCTTTAGCAAAGGGCATCCATATAAACCACCAGGATCTATCTCCCAACCTATGCATACTTATTCTCATTTTCCAGAAGAGGGAAGGTGAGTAAAGTTCAGAGACAGTGCTCGAAACTAGAATATACAGATAGCAAAATCATTTCTCTTCTCTGCATCAGGCTGCCTCTAAAAGGCAAGTTACTGAATACTGGAGAAAGGTTTCACCTGGATATTTATAGGATGCATGCATTGGTCATTGTCTTGTGGTCCTGCTTGGTCCCAGGAGCCCTGGGAGTACAATGGTGAGCATGTGACTGTTAATCTGAAGGTCAGCTGTTGGAACCCACCTACTGGGGAGAAAGAACCTAGTGATCTGCTTCACGAAAAAGTATAGCCCGTGACATTCTACGGCCAGTTCTACTCCGTCACATGGTTTGCTAACAATAATAGCTCCATTGTAGAAGAGGCCACCACTGTGACAGGCTAGTGGAAGCTTGGTTTTTGAGTAAATTCTAAGCCTTAAAAATATGCTCCTAGGATGTAGAGATCCTGGGGGTGTTGGAGCAATCTAACTAAGAGGAATTACTAAGAGGCACAAGAAGGGTGAGTGTGATGGTTGGGGAGGAGGAAGTCAAAGGAAACAGAGGACAGATCTAGGAAGCAACACTATGGATAGAGGGATAAACCTAGGTGTGTACTTACGTAAATATATTGATTCATAAAAGCAGAGTATTGAAATATATATTGAGGAATGCATTCAGGGAATTCATGAAGCCCTCCTCAATGCAAGAACACTTTGCTTTAACAACCTGGCAATTTGTGGTGCTCACCCTCCTGGCACGATTGCTGAAGACAAAATGGGTACACAAGCAAATGTGGTAAAGAACTCTGATGGTGCCCAGCTATCAAAAGATAGAATGTCTGGGGTCTTAAAAACTTGAAGTTAAACAAGAGGCTATCTGGCAGAGGAGCAGCAAGCTCACATAAAAGAAGCACACCAGCCTCTGCGATATGAGGTATTGATGGGCTCTGATAACAGCTATCAGAAGAATCAAAACAAGGAAAAAAAAACTTATTGTTGAGAATGAGGAGGATCAGAGCAGAGACCTAAAAGCCATTGGTAGACCATGGGACATCCCCTCATGGGTTGAAAGAAAGGGATGAGTCAACCAGGGTGAAGTATAAAACCAATGGAATACACAATATTCCTCTGGTTCCTTGAGGTTTCCTCATCCCCACCATGTAAATATATTAATTCATAAAAATAGAGATATTGGCATAGGTGTATATGTACCTCGAGGAACACATTGAGACAATACATTTTTTTTCCCAAGAAGGAGCATCATCTTTTATTTCACAACATTTATCAATTGCCTCAGTACCATTTACTGATGAGCTGAAAATTTCAATCTATAACAGCACCCTCTTTCAGACTAAAGGTTAAGTGTGGCCATAGGAGGAAAAGGTAGGCTCAGCAGGAGCAAAGGGAAGTACAGGGCTGGATGCGCATCAGAAGGAGCTTTCTCCCTAGCTCTGGATGGGGGATGGGGTGCCCATCTCTGCAGGTGAGCAGAGACCAGGTGACAGTCCGACTGGAATGTTGCAGAGCTGGTTCATGCCAGGACTGGGCTCTAAAGTGACACTACATAATGGATCTCAGATCCTGGGCCCAGGCATCTGGGCTGGCAACTCTGACCCACAAGGCCGTGCTGTGCCCAGTGCTGGCAATCCCTTAGATGTGCCTGCATACTTGGGGCGGCTGCCAAGTGAAGAGGGCAAGGGGACCAAGTCTCAATGGCCCGCTGCCTGGGGCACTTTCTCCCCTTGAGTTCCTCTGGTGATGGTGCAGAGAGAAGGCTCAGCACTTCACAAACTGGTGTGTGACCTTGTAGATTCTCACTGATCCCTGAGCCTTCTTGTCAAAGTCCATCCTGTTCTCCCCCAGCAGGGAAATGCCATGACTCCAATCTTGCTTTCCCTGCGGGCTGGACTGGAGCTTACACAGGTAGAGGTAAGAGCTCAGGACACATGGAATCCAGGTCAGATGAACCCCTTGGGAACAGAAATTGGAGTAGCGTTAGCTACAGGGTAGGGAGGAAGTGGGGAGAGGCATGGAAAAGAAACTGTAGGGGAAGGGAGGCAGGGCTTGTTATAAGAAATGGCATTAATGATAATTTATAGTTTATCAAGGGGTCACATGAGGGAAAGAGAGGGTAAAAAGAGGAGCTGATACCAAGGCCTCAAATGGAAAGTAAATGTTTAGAAATGAATCATGGTGACATATGTACAAATATGCTTGAAAAAAATTGAAGTATGGATTGTTATAGGAGCCCTCAAAAAAATAATCTTTTTAAAAAGTGCTCCTGTGTGCTTGACACCCTGGATGAATGTATGGATCGTGATAAGAGATGTAAGAGGCCCCAATAAAATATTTAATAGAAATTTCCAAATGCCCCTAATTATCAGTTCAGACTGATTTCTATGATGTTTGATTGCTCAATTATTGTGTTAGTCCAGGTAGACTAGAGAAACAAATTAATAGACATGTATATGTATATAAGAAAGCATTTTATATATCTGAGTAACTGTATCTAAGAAAAACATCCCAACCCAGTCCAGTCCAAGGACATAAGACCAAAATTAGCCCCTATCTCTGATACCAGTCTATAGTCTTCTTCAGACTCATGAAGCACATGCCATCACAGCAGTACAATCACAGGCCAGTGAGTGCAGAGTCTTGTGTATCCAGCAGAAATAGAAGCATCTCAGTGCTGGCAGGGAGCTCCTCTTGTCAGTATAGCATCTGCAAGGGACTGACTGAGTCTCTCACCAACAAGGGAGAAATATAGCCGATTTCCCAGAATTCTCTGGAGAAATCCATGCCTACACAAAGGTCTCATTGGGTATCTCCAGAATGACAGGCTAGACTCCATCCCTATACTCCCAGTCCTGAAATTGACACAAGAGTACATGACTGCCACAGATATATATTAGATAATAATCAGAAGCCTGGAATTTGATCAGATCTACCCAATGTTTTTTATTATGCTCATAAACTTGCAACGTGTGGCTTCTGACAGTCTCCCTTCCAAGGATGATTGATTAGACACATGCAGAAACCAGCTGTTCACTGTCCTTGCTACTCTTTGGTACATCCAAAGTACCTTCAACCCCAGAGTGAAATGAAAAGGGTCTGAAATATGAAATATTTTTAAACTTTGTGTAGAAATGGAATTAGGAGATAATAGATTTCTTCCATGAGCTTCATGAAGGATTCTCATATGAGTCTCATTCTTGCCTGCAGCCTTCCAGCCCTAGCCAATGCAATAGCAAGTCAGGAGTCAGGATGAAGCATTTTGGTCTGTATGGAAACAATCAGATTCCTTTCTTCCATTGAGAATGAATGCATAATTAAAAATAGGGCATAATTACTGCTTTGGGTTTGTTTTTGTTTGTTGTATTTTGGAGAAGATTAAGCTATTGGCAACTGGCAGAATTAAAGTGCAGGGGAAGGCAACTCACATCATGGGACGTTACTGCCACCGATTCGATCCTGCTCTCTGAGTGATCATCAATTGGCGCATAGAATAGTTAGCAGCCTTCTCATAAAATAAGCAGGAGGAGGATATTTTCTTTTTTAGCATCACTGCCCTCTGGTGGTGCGAGCAGTAGGCCCAGCCTTTGCTCCTGTGGAGTCACTGTTGGAATTGAACCTCCATCCCAGTGGGCCACAGTCCTGCGCACAACCACTACGCCATTGGGGCTCAGCTGAGGAGGATGTTTTAACCTTTCAAATTATCATTATGTGAGTAAAAGCCTAGGTTTTTTGTTTTTTGTTTTTGTTTTTAAGCAAAACCACAAACTGAATTGTGAAATCCAAATTTAAGTGAAGATTGCTCAGTTGCTGACTTTCCCAATGGGAAAAAAATTCTATTTAAGCATGTGCATTTTTTTAGCATGTGCATTTTTAAAAACTTATAGCCTGCTTTCTTCCAAAAGGACTCCATTTAACTTCATGCCATGATAGAGACAACAAACTAGAATGAAAGGCAAACTAACCTGTGTGTGTGTGCATGTGCGTGTGCATGCATGTGTGTGTAGACTGCCTAATAAGTTACTCCCAGAGATTTTGAAATATTTTTAGAATCTTAAATGTGGCTAGAAAGATACATAAAAATACCAAAAGGCACTCTAAATCAGTAGCAATGGTTTTTGTTTGGGGATTTTTTTTGGAGGGGGAGTTATAACTTGTTCTAATTCAGTAATCAAATCATCTCCCCCCTCCCCGGAAAGGAGGGCCTTTTTACTGCTAGTTTATTTATGTACTGTGATATCAGTTGATGGTGCTGACAAAATGTCTTTCTCCAGAATATTTGATGGTGTTTCTGAGTCTTCCTGTTTCTAAGGACAGCTTTGCGACTAGTGCTTGATCATCATTACCTCTGAGCTCTGAGCCATGGCAGTTAAGAGCATGTCTGGCACCTCTTGATTGGCACCTACCAGTTCAGTGCAGTAAGCAATCCCTTCAGGCTGTACATAGGGTTCCACTGGCAACTCAGAAGGCGCTCACGCTTTTGACCTTCAGTTAGCAGCTGGGTGTGTTAGCCATTTGCACCAGCTAGGATATCTATATCTATATCTATATGATAGATTGATAGATAGATAGAGATATCCACATTGAAAGCCCTCATCTCTGCACCCCTTAAAATCATTGTGTGCTACATGTGGTATGAATAATACACTTTGCGAATTAACTGCTATGGGGTAGCAAGTCTTCTGCAGGCTGAAGAGTAGAGGTAGAAAGGAGAAAGGAAATCATTTCCCTGATTCTGTATCTTAGATTTAGTTACCTTGAGACCAGCTTTACTTCCTGGGATTAACAACCTACATGAGGGTTGTACCATGATGAATACAGTAGACAATAATTCCAATGTTATTGCGGAGTTCATAAGGCTTTGGGATGATTATATCAGTTGTTAACACTTTGAGACTCCTCTGGGCTGGTCGATAAAGGGCCACTGTTTTATGTCCCTAGATTGTTTCAACATCCCGGATGGCTTTGCCACCAGCCATGAGCGGGGTGGGGACAGGGCCTTGTTGCAGGCCCATAGCCAACTTCCCTTCTCACAGGTTGCTGCACTTGCCAATAATTTTGTGAATATTTCACTGTGAAATAATTTTAAATGATCACTTCTGGATACAAGATTTTGCTACTGCACAGGACAAAACAGGTGACATTGAGTTGTCTACTTGTCTCTTTGTGTCCCAATAATCACTAATTGAAAGGCAAGAACTAAGTGATAGGTTGTTTTTCCAACATCAAATGAGAGTGGAGAGTTCAAATTAAAGAGACATTTGAAGATGGTTTTATGTTTCTGACTGTTGGACTTTGGACCAACGGTGTCATAGGAAGGTATTCATACTTAGGCCTGAGAATGCTACAATAAAAACCTAGATACTGATGCTCACCTGCTGGAGTTTGAATCTTGCCCCTTACAAACTGGGTAACCTTGTATAGGATATTGAACTTCTCTTTGCCTTAATTTGCTCAATTGCTAAAGATGACAAGAGGATGAGTTGACTTAGTATATGTGCAACATTGAGAATAATGCCTGACATACAGTAAGTGTCCATATGAAACTGTGTTTCGTATAATTGTTAGCTACTATATATAGAGGTAAAACTGGGTCCAGGCAAAAGTTACTGTATCTCTCAATGATAATGTTATAGAAAGAGTTTCACTGTCTCCCTCATGCTAATAGGCATTCCACACAGAAAAAGATTCGATGGTCAATTTCAGTTTGGAAAGTTGGAATAAACAAGATAAAATGAAGTTTTCTGCTGGCCCATATGCTAATGTCTTCAATAAAACTCTGAGAAGAAATATGAAATGGTCTGAAATTGTTTCTAGAAATGCTATACTAAGAATGCTAACCCTGGTCCTTAAATACAAATCTCTGGCTCTTTTAAATGGGCTGGAACATGAGAACCAGGATAATAGTGTTTTTTTTTTTTTAAACCACAATATTCTCTTTCCTTCTTTCTTTTTTTCTTCCTTCCTTCCTTTTTTCCAGTCCTTAGTGGCCTACAGAAAAAAGACTGTGACCTCCTGGGACTCTTTCCCATAGACTCATGTCTAATCTTGACTCTGTCACCCTATCAGTCTGATGGCAAAGATTAGCAAGAAAAGAGCAATCTCAGCTGAAGCATCCCACGCAAAATAGCCTTTCCCTTGGAAACAGGGATCCCATGCAAAATAGCCTTTCCCTTGGAAACAGGGAGCGCTAACCACAGGCTTACTCTTTGCTTCCACTCATGTCCTGAGGTATCGACCTTCTCATAGCGGAAGTTCTCGCCTACCTTGACAGCAACTCCAATAAATATGAATCGATGTCAATGAATTTAAATTCCAAGAGGTACTTAGAAGAAAAGATCAGTTTAAAATGACTCTCAGAGAGAGAGAGAGAGAGAGAGAGAGAGAGAGAGAGAGAGAGACTTAATTATTTTGTCTCAGCAGACCACAAGTTTGACCTAAGTTACTCTGGGAAGGAATGATATGTTTGTTCCAGACTCAACACATCAGGGCCCCTCCTTGGGTCTGAAATCAGGAGGCGTGAGAAAGGCACAAGTGTGCCCTGAACCCAGAGCAGAGCCCAGCAAATTAATGTTCACTTGACACTTGTGTGAATGAAATGATGAGGGATACATTTTTAGGTGAGATATGAGAGAAATGCCACATCCTAGCACTGCTCAAACATAACTAATATGATGAACTTAAAGGTACTTAACCTTTATATATAACAGTATATATTTTTAATTTAGATTATGGAGACATTTAAGTCATATTTTCTAAATCATATATAGGTATAAATATAGATATGTATTTATATAAATATAAAAAGATATGTGATTTATTTATGCATGAATATACATGTATGAACAACAAGGAAGTAGATGGACTTTGGGCATCTATTAAATCTTAGCTCAGAACAAGAAGAGTTTGTTCTAATTATGTGCCTCTATATCATACTCACTTTCCTGACATAATCACTGAAGAAAAAATGGGTGCATGAGCAAATGTGATAAAGAAAGCTGATGGTGCCCAGCTGCTAAAAGATATAGCAGCTGAGGTCTTAAAGGTTTGGAGATAAACAAGCAGCCACCCAGCAGAGAAGCGACAAAACCCACATGGAAGAAGCACACTAGCCTGTGTGATTGTGAGGTGTTGATGGTAATAGGTATCAGAAGTTCAAAAACACGTAATCAAATTGATGTCAAAGCCAAAACCCAGCTATAAAATAACTGGATAGGCCCTCACATAAGGGCCACACATGATAAACTCAAGGTGTGGTGTAACACTGATGAAACACATCACATCCTCTGGTTCTTTAAATATTTCCTCCCTTTATTATTCTGATTTTCTGTTTAATTCATTAATCTTGTTAGACCTATCTATTCTCATTTGTATAATGAATATCATTTGATGCAAGGAAGTCAAGATAGATAGCCCTTCAGAAGCAGTAACAGGAGTAATGATTCCCTCTGAGTTTGGGAAGAGAAGGGTGGAGAAAGTATGGGGGAGCTTATAGCAATGATCTCTGTGTAACCCCACTTCAGGGGAACAAAGAACAGAAATGCCGGTGAACAGATGGTATAAAATACAGCAAAAGAAAAAATATATATATATATAAATGATAACAATAATAACATATAATATAATAATTAGGGTTCCTTGGGGGTAGGGTAAAAAGAGGAGCTGATATAAAAGAGTTCAAGAAGAAAGAAAATGTTTTGAAACTGATGGTGGCAGCACTTGTAGAATTATGCTTGAACTATTGGAATTACAGAATATGACAATATCTGTAAGATCTCCCCACAAGAGGATTTATTCATTTTTTCAAAATGATTTTTAAAACATCATTTTTACTTTCTCTCAGTTTCATCTCCATTTCATCATTTTCTGTAGTTCACGAGGACTTGACTTTCCAGTTAGATGTGTAAATGTATATTTTAATTTGGCTCTGAGATTTAATTAAATGTACTGACCTATTCTTATTATCCTCTTCTTTCAGTAAGTTGTTGCTACACACACCTCACTTGTTCATCCCCAAAGTTAATTTGCTGATGATTATCTTTTCTTCCCATTCATGGATTCTTTTCAAACCTTGGGAATTCTGACTCAAGCTCCAATAAGGATCACTGAAGATGGGTAGTGAAGTATGTAAAATAAGAAGCACCCTGCTTGCTGAAAGCAGAAGAAGACATAAAGCATTTGCTGCTGAAGATCAAGGATGACAGCCTTCCCTATGGATTACAACTCAATGTAGAGAAAACCAAACTCCTCACAAATGGACCACTGGACAATGTCATGATAAACTGAGATATGATGAAAGTTGTCATCTTTCCTGGTTGCACAAAAATGTTCATGGAAACAGCAGTGAAGAGATCAAACAGTGCACTGCACTGGGTCAATCTACTGCACCAGAACTCTTTCTTGCAACAGCTCCTTGGGAGAAAGGCGAGGCTATCTAACCCTGCAGAGTTGCAGACTCAGAAACCCACAGGGGCAGTTCTATGCTGCCCTGTAGGATCACTCTGAGTCAGTGAAAGCACGTTGGTTTTTGGTTTATTTTGTATGTAAGATTGCTATGAATCAGAACTGACTCGTATTTGACAACAACAATTCTCTTCTTTCAAAGCTGGATAGAAGCTTGACGGATAAGTATTCCTGGATAGAGCCTTCCTTGTCAATAAAACAAAATCATCACCCCATTATCTTCTGTCATTGGATACTGAAGAAAGAAGTCTACGCATGTTCATTTTTTTAACTTTGTAGTTTACAAATACACAAAATAGAAGTTTGATTAAATCGGTGTTAAATATTTATTAAGGCAAGGAGCTATATATAAAACACATTTGTTCTGTTTAAGGCTTACTTGGGAATTGTAAAAATTATTGCACATTTGAAACCACAGTGCATACAATAAGACTTTCTGCATAAAAAATGTTAAAAGAAGGAAGCCAAGTATATTTGCCTGACTTATATCATAAATGTAGACCAGAAAGCTACAATAGATATTCCTTGTTGAAGTATGCAGCAGTTTGAGAACTTTGGCTTCCTCATTTGGTACCTTTAGAACCAAGATTCACTAAGTACCATCATTTAGACTATTGAAACACATGTTCTGTACCTGAATTTCTTCCTTTTCTCATCTAACAATAACATGGAACAATAACTTTTAGAAGGCAAAGAGAGTGCCAGGTGATCTTTATGCTTATATTGCAGAGGATATGTTTCAATTCCCCTCCCTATTTCAGATCTAATTTATACCTCGATAGGCACAACTTCTAGTCACCCCTACCCCACCCTTACCCCATCTCCCCACTTAGTGTGTTTTTTTTTTTAGTAAGGATTTGGACTTCTTTTAATATAGTCTTATGTTTATGCTTTCAGCTCAACAATTTTATAAGCACCAGCCTAAGGGTGATTCTTAAGCTGAAATCAGACGTACTTTATCTTTCCTTTGCAATTGTGGCATCAACCAACCTTCCTACAACTCTCCTTCTCAGCTAGGCTTGATAATCCATTATAATAGCCACACAGAACTCATAAATTATGGGCTCTCTTAGGCTACAATTCAGGACTGGGAATGCTCAAACAGTTTTTGGTCAGGACAGCTTTTTATTGGGCCTCTCTCTGGCATTGACCTCTCTACTGTACAGCCTCTCATCCTCTGCCCAACTCTGGAAATGGTATAAAGTTGTTTTAGCACTGCCAATAAATCCCCCAAAGGCATGCTATTCTGCTACAAACTTCTGCCCAAGTGTCAGCAGGTCTAGTTTCCCAATTAAATCCTGGGAGACACTGCACTCCATAATCAAACCTCCTAATTTAAGCCACTCAGCTTTATTTGATCCAGGGACTGGGAATCCCACCTGTCTGTCTCATACTTCGGTTCTTGACTCAACTACTGCCCTTCCTCTGCTGCTTCTCACGTGTCACAGCTTATTGTCCCTGGATTGTGGAGGTTCAACGTGCAGGGATCTCAGAGTGCAAAGTAACTACTCTACTTGCAGCTCTTCTTTCTAGATGGGAGTAAGGTCCTTCTTCCCTGTTTCTAAAGTGGCTCATTTTATACCCAGCAGGATGGTGGGGTAACGATGACGAAAAGGCCTCTAACCAAAAAGTCAGACGTTCAAAACCACCAGCTTCTTCGCAAGAGAAAGATAAGACTTTCTCATCCTGTAAAGATTCGCTGTCTTGGAAACTCACAGGGGCAGTTATGTGCCACCCTGCAGTCACTATGAGTCAACATTAACTTGCTTGCAGTGAATTTGGCTTTTGTGCTTGGCAGAATGACAAAGTTGACCCACGCCCACATTGAAGTTCCAAGGGAAGGCTGAGTTATGGGTTGAAATTTGTGTCTAAAAGCAAGATCTAAAAGGTGGCATTGAGTAATGAAGTCAGAGGAAAACACCAAGGGCCAAGTCCAAAGCCATTGTCTCAAGATAGAGAAGCAGAGACCTGCTAGACAAAACTGGAACAGACCATAAAGGGTATTTGAAATGTAAGTAAGAAGATTGAGATTTGAGTCTCCATGACACAATTGAGAGCTATCAAGTGTAATGAACACCTTAGCTAAAGAGGTAGAGTGGATATGGATTGTGATAAGAGCTGCTCAAGCCCTCAATAAAACGGTCTTTTGAAAAGGAAATAGACTGGAGCTGACATGAAATGCTGTCTTGTTCCTATCACTGAAGGTTATACTCTATGAGCCAGAACATAAGTTCAGGCAGAAGTCCTGAGACAATATTGGTGGCTCAGGTTTGGCTATCAGTGCTTTTTAATTCCATTGATGCCAAGTAGAAATGTGCTCAAAGCCATTTGTTTCAAAAATTGATGATTTTTTTCTCTTTCTCTTTTAGATAGCTTCACAGATATTTTAATGAAAAGTGAAAGAGATTTTAGGGAGTTTCTTTTACTGCACCATTTCTGGACAATTCCAAAATTTAAATGCTGCATAATTCATGGGGGAAATAAGAATAGAAAACCGACATTCCAATAGTCATATGTAGTCGTCTGCAAATTAGTCTTCACATACTCACTCCCAGAGAGATTAGAATTACTTTTGAACATCTAGAATACACAGGAAGGAGCCCTGGTGGTGAAGTGGGTTATTTATTAGGGTGCTAGCAAGGTCAGTAGTTCCAAACCACCTGTCACTCTGTAGGAGAAAGATGAGATTTTTCTACCCACAGAAAGAGTTGCAATCTTGCTATGAAATTCACAGCGGCAGTAGTTCTACCCTATTTTATGTGGTCACTATGAATCCAAATTGACTCAATGGCAGTGAGGTGTTTTGTTTTGTTTGGTCAGTTTCATATATATCAATATAGACTATTTACAAAAGATGGCTAATAGGAGTTACATCAGTTGCCCACGATGTTGGGATATGGAAATGTGCCCAGGAGAAATCACAATATAATTACTAGATCACTTAGGACTTTCTTACATCTTAAATGATAGCCTTTCTGATAGGTTTCTGGAAACCTCAGTAATTAAAATTATAATAGGTTGTGTTAGCTAAAGGCTGGCAAGTTAAATGAAGATTCTGTTTGGGGGAAACTTTTTAAGTCAATACGATAGGGCTAAAGTATTCAGTTAAGGACATTTTCAACAGAAAACACTTTACTGAGTCAAAATATTGCTGTCTAATCTCAGCTTAAATAAGTGTAGTAGATAACTACTGGGAATGTGTAGGGACTTGTAAGAAACACAAATTGAATACTAAATGAATGT
Source organism: Nesogale talazaci (assembly GCA_004026705.1). Taxonomy (NCBI): domain Eukaryota; kingdom Metazoa; phylum Chordata; class Mammalia; order Afrosoricida; family Tenrecidae; genus Nesogale; species Nesogale talazaci. The sequence continues at coordinate 141,791 of PVJH01003186.1, forward strand.
GCTTCTTGGACTTCTCAAACTAGTCTTCCATAGCTAATACATTTTTATTCCCAGGACTCTCCACTTAAGTTCTACCCAGAATTTTACATATGCTTGATTAGAGCTGGTATGTATCATGTGATGGTAGCAGCTAATTGCTCATGAAATCAAGCCATAGCCCACAAGAAATTAGATTAGAGTTTGTATTAAAGTCTCACATTAATTAGTTTTCCTAAGCGTGGAAGAATGTTTCCTTAATTTTATTCCTAAATCTTGTCTTCATAACTCACTCTCACTTGAAATGATTTTCCCTGACATTCATTCTTTGGGCCATTTATTTATCGATCCACTCCTCTGCTAATCCATCAAATATCTTTTAGTGTTTAGTATGTGCCAGGTCATTTACAAATGGCTAGAATTAGAATAAGAGTAAAGTAGATTATTTTCCTGGCTACCTTTGGTGACTACACTGCTGTCACCTCCCCAGATCATCAGCTCTTCCTTTGAAGTTCACAGGGATTGTCAGTTTTATGTGGGTCCTCCCCCCCTGTGCTGCTGTGAGGAATCTCTCATAAGATAGAAAACTGGAAAATCATATGATTCACTTCATATTTCCCCTTCTCTCAAGAACCATCATTTTTTTAAATTTGGGGCCCTAACAGCCCCCTTTTTAGGACTTTTATTAGGGGCTTTTATATCTCTTATCACAATTCATACATTCTTCCAATCTGTCAAGCACATTTGCACATATGCCACCATCATCATTTTCAAAGCATTCTCTTCCCACTTGAGCCCATGAAATTAGCTCCCCATTTTTTCCTGCTCTCTCTCCAATCCACCATCCCTCATGAACCCTTGATAAGTTATAGATTATTTTTCCATATCTTACATCTTTCATTGCTTCACACCCACTTCTCCATTATTTGTCCAGCTGGGAGGGGGTTCTCGATTGATCCTTGTGATTGACTTCCCCTTTCTTCCCCCACCGTCCCTTAATCCTCCTGTTATCTCTACTCCCCTTATGCCTCTGAGGACTTTATCTATCCTGGATTCCCAGTATTGGGCGCTCTTATCTGTAGCAGTGCTCATGCTCTGGTCTAATCTGATTTGTAAGGTAGGATTGAGGTCATGATTGTGGAGGTGAAGGAAGTACTAAAGGGCTAGAGGAAAGTTGTGTGCTTCATTCGTGCTATACTGCACCCCGACTGGCTCATTTCTTCCCTTTGACCCCTCTGTGAGGGGATGTCCAATTGTCCTCAGATGAGCATTGGGTCTCCATTCCATGCCCCACTTCATTTCACCTTGGATATGGTTTAATTCTGGGTCTTAGATGACTGATACCTGATCCCATTGACACCCCATGATCACACAGGGTACTGCACTCCTTCCATGTGGGCTTTGTTACTTCAGAGCTAGATGGCTGGGGTTTTTTGTTTGTTTGTTTTATCAATAAGCCTTTAAGACCCAAGACACTATATCTTTTGATAGCTGGGCACCATTGTCTTTCTTCACCACATTTGCTTAGGCACCCATTTTGTCTTCATGTCAGGAAGGTGAGTGTGTCAGACGGAGTAGACTAGAGAAACAAATTCATAAGCATGTATATGTATCTAAGGTAGAGGTCCATATACAAGAGCAATTGAACATTGAGAAAAACATCTCAACCCAGTTCAGTCCAAGGTCATAAGTCCAATATTAGCCCATATGTCTGACAGCAATCTAAAAAGTCCTTCAGAATTATGAAACACAGACAATGACACCACAGGCAGGATGATCACAACCAGTGGGTAGAGAGTCTTTGGGTCCAGTGGTGGTGTAAGCAGCTCAGCAGTGGCAGGAGCCTTCACGTGGCTTCTCTAGGTCCAGGTGTCTTGCTGCATCAGGGTAGGTCCATGTGGCTTCTCCTCAGGGATGTCTCTCAGGCTGACGTGTTGTCAGCAGAAAGTCTCCAAGGACGTGAACCAGGACAGACAGTGTCTTCTCCTCCATGAGGGAATTGCCACATTTACCAGAATTCCCAGGAGAAGGCCATGCCCACACAGAGGTCTCATAGGCTATGACCTGATTGACAGTCTAGGTTCCACCCCTACACTCTTAATCCTGGCCTTGACACCACATTAGGTGACTGCCACAGTGAGCATCACAGAATGCTGGATTGTTAGAACCAGGTGTTCTTTTGTTGAGGGGGTAGGTCAATCGAGGCCCAATGTCCATCTGCAAGCTTATTCCTTAAAAGATAGATATGAGTGCATAATTCTAGTCCCCTCTCCTATGCACATGTCTGTATTTAGGCCTCTATAAATGTTCTGTGCCTCCTGGTTCTTTCCTCTATTTCCATTTTACCTCCGTCTTGTCCCACCATCATGTTTGGCCTTCATTTGGGTTTAGCAATTCCTTGCTGCTATATTAACCTTGATTAAGCCCTACTAGGCATCCTATGACCTTCCTTCCATTGATTTTAGTTAATTTCTGTTCTCTTGTCCCTGAGTTGGTCTCTGCCCCTTTCCCTTCTCCCACCTCCCTTTCTCCTATATCCCGCCACCCCCCAGAAATCATTGGTCCGTTCTTTTCATCGCCAAATTGCTTATCCCACCTCTCTTATCTAGAGAGACATTCAGATACATTAATAAGTGCAAGAACCAGGGAAAGCCAAAATAAAACAACACACAGTCAAAACCAACAACACAATAACAAGAACAGCAGAAAGCAAAGACCAAGTAGCAATAGCAAAAAGAAAGTTACTGACAAAAAGGGAAAAGTCTATACATAGTTCAAGGCCTGTTTGATGGCCTGTACCAGTTTTCCAGTTGTGTTTGATGGGGTGCCACACTCTGTATTCCAAGTCTATTTTTGGTATTCCCGGGGGGGGGGTTCATCACTCTGCTCTCCCCGTTGCTCTGCTGCATGCCCTCGATCTCTCACCCCAGAGTGATGGGGCCAGATCACGCATTATTCCCTCACTGTGTCTCCAGTGCTGCCACCTGCAGAGTCATGGCTCAGTCAGGGATGCGGTGTCCTGTGGTGGTTTCAGCAAGACCATCATTCTTTATTGCTTGATGCCAAATATCTTGAAGCAATATTGTCATATTTTAAAAAATCAGTTTTATTGTGATTTTTTTCAGCCAGGAAGGTAAAACTGGGCCCAGTGACTTCTTAGGCCAAATTGGATGTTTACTGTTGAATATTCAGGGTTTCTTTATATATTCTTATGCAAGTCATTTGTCAAATAGGTGATTTCTTAATATTTTCTCCTACCCATAGCTTGCATTTTCATTCTTTTAACATTACCTCTTGAAAAACAAAAAACCAAAATTCCTTTCTAATTGTGATGTTCAATTTTGTATCTTGAACTCTTTGGCTAGCTCAAAGTCACAAAGGTTTCCTCTGGTGCATCTGCAATTTTGAACGCTACTGCTTCTAACATTCTGCTTTCAAAATGTGTTGTGGAAAAAATCTATACTGACTGTTGAGCTGTGTGACAGCTATCTAGATCTGCTTTCCCTTCTAGATGACAGCCCTTGGGAATTTCTCCACACCTGTAATTATCCTGACTCTCCACTGGATGTCAATCCTGCTCAAGAAGAAGCAGTTCAAACAGCATGTGGGTACACAAAAGGAAGGCATGCTATTAAAACAGTGCTCATAGTAGAATCATTAGGAATGGGGCTGGACAAAATGCAAAGCTCAAAGAGGAATTGCTGTCTTACTACACTGTAATAAATGTCAGTAAGAGTTGTGACATAAGTGCTAGATTTTATAGCGCCATCGGCTAACCAAACTTTCAAGACGTTCCACTCTTGTTCTTCGGTTACTGACTTGTGCAGTATGAAATCGCATTTTGCTTGAATTGTTTTCCTCATTCTTAAAGGTATGTTTTTAAATTTAAGGTTCAATGATGATTTCTTCAGTGTATTTCCTAAATGTGCTCAAAATTTTGCTCTGATCAGCTGGTAAGAAAACTGCCTGTCACAAGTAGCAATTTTGGTTCATATCCATGGATATCAATAATCTCAGAGCTATGAAATAGGACTCCAAGAGTCACATGACTTTTAACTATATATCTAGAGAGGTTTTTGTTTTTATACTTTTTAATTTGGACAAGTTTGCTTTCAAGAAAGGCTTTGTCTGTTGCAGTACTATACTAAGAAAAGTTAAATTTTATATTGCTTATTTTGAGGCTTAAACATGATAGGTGTTGAAGTCTAAATATCATTTTTAGCTTTTTGACTAAGATATAGATAATTATACCCTCCACCATTGGTAATTTTATGGAAGTTTACTTTTCAAGATGACTAATTTGGAAATGGGAAAGAATAGAACATGCAATATTTTGACAATTTATCTTGCAGGGAGGCTAGAAGAATACAGGGCTCATCAGATCTTCTTGGTCAGGAATTATTTCAATGCTTCTGTTATGAAGGACCTTAAATATATCCACAATCCTATCAGAAGACAGAGCAGAAAAATGGTCATTATTTTGTGGCTAAAATTGTGCAAGTATAATTAGTGAAGTTAAAAAGTATGGAGTAGACAATCATATGTAAAACAAATGGCATTTTAGAGTGAGCAATAAAAATATATCCAAAATATAGCTTGAGAAACGAGTAGAAGAAATGGCCTGGGTACCCCATCCTCTCTGTACCCAATGAAAAAGGAGAATCCATTCCACATGATCCCAAAGCCAAGGCCAATTGTCACAAGACAGATGTCCAAATTCCTTTATCCTATTCTGATAGCAACAGTTCCTCCTACAGTACTCTACTTCTCTGATTTCAATAATCCATTGCAATGGTCACACATGCCTCATGGACAGTGTTCACAATTATTGGGGGTTAGGAGCAGGGTGTTAGGGAAATTGATAGGTTGTCATAAAAAAAGGATTAGAAGACATTAAAGATTCAGGCCTTTGTCGACACTAGTATTTCTTCCCAGTCAGCATCTGAATCTCTCTCTGTTCCACAACCTCTCAGTCACATGGTGCCCTGTTTTTTGATGCCATCGGCCAGGAAGTCCACTTGCTCCCTGCTTCAGAGTCTCTCATTTCTGGTCTCAGCACCTCAGCGGCTGCTGCCTCCAATATTCAGGGAAGGGTCTCCCATGTGCTGCACCAGAGACTGTTGTTTCTTGATGGCCCTGAGATTCTTCCTACCTGTTTGTGGGGGGGAGGCGAGTTGGGGGGAGGGAGAGCCGTAGGAAGTAGATGGCAAAACTGACTGAATCCCAACATCATTTAGACTTCTTTTTGGTATGGCTCCATTCATTTGTTTGGTGAGTGATACAGGCAAACGGATGAGAAATATATATAAGCAATTTCACTCTACTACATGGGTCTACTATGATTCAAACACAACGATCCCTTAAAAGTAACATGCTATTTTAGGAAACTGTGAGTTTTCCATTATAACCTGTTTTCCTGTGGTTCTTAGCTCCTTCTATAACTAAGTTACCACTGGATTCAACACATGAACTGCAGTAAATGGTTTGCACTACAAACGTGCATCTGATGTCCAATGATTATTGTGTTATACTGTATTCATTTGCTCAGTTTAGTTGAACTGTGTTAAATTTTAATATTTCATCTGATCACAAGATTCTGTCCTGGTATGCATAATTCTTTACCTCTCTTAGCATGTCTCAAGTTGGTATGTGTGTATATTCATGATTTGATCCAAAACTGGATCAAAACTTTATAATATTATTCCTTAAAACAAAAATAGTTATTTAAAAATGTGAAAATGAGCAGCAGCAGCATCCTATTTGTTCGTGCCAAGTAGAAATCATCGATTATTTGTTTATTCTCATGAATTGTATTTTTCTATCGCTTGCTGGCATAAGATGCAGAAAATTATGAAGATATAAATCATACACCAACATGTCTGAAACCCCTTTTATCCCAGACAAGAATTTGCACAAAACTAGAATTGCTGGATTGTTTTACCAAACATCTTTTTCATGATTTTCATAGCCTTTATTTAAAAGCCAAATTATATCACTAGTTTTATTGTATTTTGTTTGGACATTAGTTTGTTATGGTCCCATCTTTCAAATTTCATATTCCAGTTAGTCTCTGGTTTGTCTCCATCAAGCCAGAGAAATACCAAATCTAGTAGATAGCTTAAAAACCTTTGGATAGGATGATTACTTTAATATGTTAGGATGAAATAGAGACACTCTAGAAAAATAAAATATTGGATGCACTTCATTGAAATAACAATGATATAATTAAGACATTATAAATCTTTCTATTTTCAACTAAATTAACTAAACAAAGTTTTACATTATGTGGCACAACGAATATTTTATTTTGTTCTTTACTTTGAAAG